>JAREIK010001303.1:505116-583523 GCA_029783825.1 Sapria himalayana
CTCTCTCTCTATATATATATATATATATATATATATATATCTCTCTTTCTCTCCATCTCTCTCTCTCTCTCTCCATCTCTCTCTCTCTCTCTCTCTCCATCTCTCTTTCTCTCTCTCTCTCCATCTCTCTCTCTTTATCACTCTCTCTCCATCTCTCTCTCTCTCTCTCTCAATATCTCTTTCTCTTTCCATCTATCTCTCTCTCCATCGCTCTCTCTCTCTCTCTCCAATTCTCTCTCTCTCTCTCTCTATGTATGTCTCCCTCCCTCCCACTCTCTCTGTCTCCCTCCCTCTCTTTCTCCCTCTCTCTCCCTCCCTCTCTCTCAACTTTTTCTATGCCACAATAATGAGACGTCTTCTTTACATAAAATTCATTATTTATTTTGATCATATTATAGGTTTACATTATTTTCTCTTTACTTGACATGTGTGGAAGAGTGGATTCAACTTTAAATATGACTATTTTTTTATTATGTATGTGTTGGGTGAAATCATTTCAGATTTCTAATAAATTTTTTATAGTATTTCATGAGAAATAGAACCATATAAATTGAAATCAGATTTCTTTATGTATTATTTAGAAGTAAATTAAAACCAAACATTAAAAAAACACTAATAAAATGATATATTTATTCAATCAAACTAGAATAAATAAATCAAATCAATCTAAATTTTAATCAAACTAGTTAGATCAAATTAGTTTTAACCTCTCTCTCATTCTCTTTGACATAAAATTTTTCAAATTCCATGGCTGAATATTTGAGACCTTTGAAGAAGTTGATGTTAAGAGACTGTGTAATATGGTGATGATGATGTGCCACTAGGTGAGCTCCATGTCAAGGTGCTTTGTGTATTTTTCTAAGCATAGATAAGATTAATCCAATATCATTTCTATATTTAGCTTATTTTGCTAACTAGAGTCTTAGTTGGCCAAAAATAATGACGGAGAGTGATCTTTTGTTTTTTTTTGTTATATCTAACCACTTTTTCACACAATTATATCTACCATTATGCAGTCACTTTCCAAAATGTAACAATAAATGCAAGGTGTCTACTATCAATTAATTTCATACAATATATATATATATATATATATTAAATATATGTTGTTATATTTATACATAGTTATGATTATGTATACTATTTTTATAGTTAAAGATATAGTAAAATATATTTATATAAGAAATTCGAATTATATCACACATGCATATTTATGTATAGTTATGTTTAAATACACTTATTGATTTGAGGAACTTAAATGTATAAAGATTTATACATTTATATATAACTATATATAAATGTATATAACAATATGTATATCAGCATATTACTATATATAAATGTATTTATCTACATCAATTCCTATGCATAGCCATATGTCTAAATATATATAATTACATGACAAACTAAATATAACTACATCTACAACATGTGTAACTACAAGCTTCAGAAACTTAATATCCATTCATATCATTCATCTCATTCATATATATATATATTGATATTTTATAAATATTTAGCATTTTCCCATATATTTTAGGGACTTAAATTAAATTTTTTCAACCTTAAATGTATTTTTATATGTTTGTATAAATCATTATGATTTAATATGTTCATGGTTTGTATTTTTGTTTCACTTAATATCATTTAACTAAAATTAATTTCTAATAAAATATTTATTTGTTAAAATTCATGTTGTAAATTTCAAAACAAATAACAATATGTTTGTGTATTCATATTATAAAAAATTTCTAAAATATATATGTGATGTAGTGTTAATTTACAAAGATAAAACTTTAAAAATAAAATTTTTTACAAAATAAAATTTTCCCATCATAATATGCAATATGGTATATTTAGTATAAATAAACAATGTTTAAAATGTATCTATTAATTACAAAAAAAAACATTGTCATGTATTCAATTTTAAAAAAAAATTAAAAATAATTATTTAAAAAAACAAATTCATATATTTATATGGTCATTTATATATTTTGAATAAAAAAATAATAATAACGTGTAGAAAAATTTACTCATGTATTTATATGGTAATCAGTTTTGTTTGAACATAATTAAAAAAATAATTAATTTTTTACAAAAAATTAAAGACATGTATTTATATGTACTATATTATAATTGTTTGAATTTTAAAGTTTATAAAAAATTATTAATAACAATAAATAATATGTAGAAATTTATTATAGACATTAATATTTTAATAAAAAAATTATATAGAAAAATAAAAACAATATTATCTATCTATGACCAATATTTTATTTTTTAACATAATTGTGAAAACAACATAATTTACAAATATGCCATTTTCATTTATTTATGAGTATAATGATAGTTATTTTAATATAAATATTATAAAAACAACTTTTTGAATAAAATAGGAGCTCATATATTTAATTAATAATTTCATATTACGCATTAATATGCTTCACACACACACATACACATACACACAAAAATTTATTTTAAATATAAAGAATTTACAATATTTTATAAATTGTGTACAATATATATTATTTTATTATAATTAAATTTTCAAATTCATAAAATTTTAAATACATTTACAGTTTACACAGACATATAATCACACACACACATATAATCACACACACACACACACACATAATAGTTTCATTTGTAACTTTAAAAATACATTACGTATATAGGTATATGTGTGTGTTTTTGTAGGTGTTCAGTAGTATATGCATGCATACAAGTATATATACACTACTTTGAAAATGTAGATACATGTGTGAATATATACAAAAGTACAAAAATATGTATTGTGATATATAATATATAGTAATGTATATGGATATATAAATGTATATGTGTGTGTAGATCAGTGTATATGCACATATATATTTATGCATATATATGTAAATATCAACATTAATTTTGAGAAGAAAAATAATTAAACACATTATTATTAACATGTTCCACAAAATTATGAGAGCACGAGAAAAAGTGACATTGCAAGATACTACTAATCTCCCAACTATAGAACTTTGCCTCAAAATTTGATCAGAGTACTACTTGCAATGATAAAGTTCATTCAATAATATTTACCATGGAGTTACATTTTCATTCAATACTATAATTTATTCAAATAAAAAAATCTATCTAATATCTTTTTCAACAACTCTTCTATCTTCTTTTTTTAGTCTTGACAAGCTATTTTTAATTTTGATTATATGTTCATTTCTTATCTAAAATCTGTAGTTCAAACTATTGTAATTGTAAGATCCATTGAATCAATCTAGGCCTGATATCTTTCTTTTCAATGAGATATTTGATTATATAATATTTAGTATAGACTATGACTTTGATTCCCACTAAATATGATATTAACTTGTCAAAAGAAAAGATTGTTTATATAAGTTCTTTCTCTATAGTAGTGTAATTCAATTGGGCATTTGAGAGTGTGTTATTATCATAGTATATGATAACTATTGATAAATATTTGTATAACTATATAAAATTCTTCATAATAAAATTTAACTATATTTGTAGCTATGTAAACTATTTTTATAACTATATTAATAACTATATATAATTATTTTTTAACTATATAATATTTTAAAACTATATGAGTATTTCTATATGAGTATTTCTATATGACTATATTTTTAATAAAATATATCATATGTATAATAATATATAACTATATATAAGTGTATTTTACTATACGTATAACTATACAAATGTTAGATATAACTTTATCTTTAAATACATACATATTTATAACTATATGTGTATAACTATATATAAATATTTGTATAACTATGTAACACTATATAATTAAATATAATTATATTTGTATCTATGTATACATATATGTATTCATATAATTAAATATATATATTTATTCATAACTTTGTATATATTTATGTATATCTACTTATAACTACTTGTATGAATATATCTATATATAATTATATGTTTAACTATACATAACTCTTTTTTAATTAAAAAAATATATGAAATTAAAGAAAAGAAGGATGAGCAGATATCTCATTTGAAGTAAGAAATATATGAAATTAAAGAACAGAAGGATGAGTAGCATACTAATTTGATAGAAGAAATGCAAGAATTTAAAGAAATGAACAATGAGATGAAAGAAATTAAGAATGTAATGCAACAACAGATGTCATATTTTGAGTATCAGTTAGCACCATTGTCGGAACAGATAACTTTCCGAGATCTAGCTACGAAACCTCATAGGAGAGGCTAGCATTCACTACAAATTATGAGGATGATTTCGTATGAGAATTATTTCTGAAATGTTATTTATTTTTGTCTCTATGTAGCAAATAATTATATTATTTTTTTGCAGGTTTCAATTTTTTAAATTCTGGTTTTGTTCTCTGCTTTTCTGATTAACCTTATTCTGAATAATTGCAGGACACATAATGTGAGACAAACGATAAAATTCTGATTCAAGTATTCAGACATTGTCACGGTCCTTCCAATGTATGAGTCCCATATTTACTGATTTCATCTTTATCAAAAGGAGGGCTAGCTTATTTTATCATTATTATTCCTAAAACATTTTATTTTTGCACTCTTTTTCTCTCTAAATATAATTGCTGCACATCTTTTTAAATTTTGTTGAAGTTGTATGACAATCAACTTTAATTTATGTTTGTACATATCTATAATAATTGTTTTTATATATCTGTTAATATGTTTGCGTGTCTCTGAATTTTTTAGGTAGAGTTTTAGCCTATCATAGGCATGTAAAAGCCTATTTTTAGTAGCGGTAGTAGGAAAAGCAGCGGTAGCAGTGGTAGCGATGGCAGCGGTGGCAGTGGGAGCAATGATAGGGCAGCAACGGCAGTGACAGCAGTGGTAGTGGTGATAGTGGTGATAGTGGCAGCAATAGAGGCACCAGTGGCAGTGGCGGTAGTAGTGGAGGTGGTGGCGGTAGTAGTGGCAGTGACTAAAGCGGAGGTAGCAGTGGCATCAGTGGTAGTGGTGGCAACGGAGGCAGCAGCAGAATCAGTGGCTGCGACACTGCGGCCGCTACTGCCACTGCTGCCATTGATGCTGTTGCTGCCTCTTATGCCGCTGCTGCCTGTGCTACCGCTGTTGTTGCTACTATTGTCGTTGCCGCCGTTGGGGCCACTATAGCCGCTGAGCAACTGTCGAAGCTGGCCACGGCCACTACCTCCGATGCAACCGCTACAAACCACAACTACTACTGCATGTCGTGGATACCACCACTACCACCGCCACCATAGTTGCCACCATCGCTGCTGCCACCGGTGCCGCCACTATCGCCACTGCCCCTGCCATGGCTTCTGGTGCCGTTGCTGCCACTCCTTCTGCCACTACGGCTGTCGCCGCTGCTGCTAATGCCACCCCTGCCGCCGCCGCTGCTGATGCCGCAGCTACCTCTACTACCGCCACTGCTACTGCTACCGCCGTTGCCACCGCTACTACCTACTACCACCGCTTAACCACTACTGAAGCTGGCTGCTATCGCTGCTGCCGGTGCTGCTGCTACAATATTTAACTACAACTACTATCACAGATGCTACCGCTACAGCCGCCACCACAACCATTGCAACCGCCTTCCCTATAGCCATTGGCGCCCCTGCCATCGTTGCTGTCACTCTCGTAGCTTTCGTAGCTGTCACTGCTGAAAATAGGCTTTTACATACCTATAATAGGCTACCCAAAATATTCATAGACACAAAACCATATTCACAGATATATACAAACAATATTTATAGAATACACTTATATTACACATGCATATTGATATACCATTATGTTTTAATACACTTATATAAAATACACTTATGTTTTTTGTATACTGTTTATATATAGTTATGTATATTGATGTTGATATCAAGTCGGCATATCTTATACTATTTATGAATACTATTTATGTATACTGTTTATATATAGTTATGTATATTAGTGTAGATAAATACATTTATATATAGTAATATGATGATATACAAATTGTTAAATACATTTATATATAGTTATATATATATATATATATATATGTATGTATGTATGTATATATATTAAATATACATTATTATATTTATATATAGTAATGTTTATGTATACTATTTTTATAGTAATAGATATAGTAAAATACACCTATATAAGAAATTCAAATTATATCACACATACATATTATGTATAGTTATGTTTAAATACACTTATCTAAAATACACACATGTTTATGTATACTATTCTTGTATACTGTTTATATATATTTATCTCAGCATACCTAAGTATGTATACTATTTCTATTTGATGTATAAATGCATACTAGTTATGTAGATATCAAGTCGTCATACCTATGTATGTATACTAGTTATGTAGATATCAAGTCGGCATACCTAAGTATGTATACAAGTTATGTATAAAATACACATGCATATTGATATATACTATGTTTGTAGATATCAAGTCGTCTTACCTAAGTATGTATACTAATTATGTATAAAATACACATGCATATTGATGTTTACTATTTTTGTAGATATCAAGTCGGCATACCTAAGTATGTATATTAGTTATGGATAAAATACACATGCATATTGATGTATACTATTTTTGTAGCTATCAAGTCGGCATACCTAGGTATATATACTATTTATATATTGTTTTTGTATACGATCACCATCAAATTCCACACAATGACAATCCATTATATCACAAATGCATGAAGCATGTATACGAAAAAGTTTATATACACAATCCAAGAATACCATGGTGATTAAAGAAGAAATTTGAAAACAAAAAAAATAGAATAAAAATGCTTAATCTTTGATTAAGCAATCCAATATAATAGATGAAGAATAAATGTATAAACATACCTCAAATCAATAACAAATTAATACTTAAACCTCAATTAAATTTTGTTGCGTTGGCGTCAAGAGATACATGACGGAATGCGGAGGAATTCGGTTGACTTGTTAGAGATGCGTTGGTGTCGAGAGATAGAATGTATATTTTAAAAAAATATTTATATTTTTAATTTTTAAAACAATAAATAAACAATATATATATAATATAAAAATACTCATTAATTTTATTTACTATCAAAATTTTTTCAACAAAATTAATGTGCATGTAGCAAGGTACAAATGAAAACAAATACCTTATAATTTTTTATTATAATATTAATTAAACAATAAATATATAAACAATTAAAAAAATATATGTTTAGACTTAAAAAAATACCAATTAGGTACAAAATTAACAAACTTCATATAATAAGACAAATAAAAAGATGATTTGTCTTCTAGCCACTCACCTAAGAGTTATAAAATACTCATAATGTTAAAAAATATATAAAAATTTATATTTTATGGTTATAAATTTTTAAGAATTTATATTAATTTTTCTGAAGATAATATGAAATAATTTTAAAGGCATTAAATTTCATATTATTTGATATCATTAATATTTTTTAAAATTCAAAAATTACTTAAAGTGTGAAGATAATTAAAAAGTTATTTTTATTATATTAATAAAAACTTAATGTTAAAAGCTAATTGTAAAAATATTACTCAATTAATTAATTTTTATAAATTTTAGTAGGAGCAAACAACTATGTATTTATTTATAATTATTATTTTATTTTCTTTTAACTTTATTGATAAAATTATATTTTTATTATATTTCAAAATTTTTAAAATTTGTATTATTTATTTTTTTAAACATTTTCTATAATCATAAAATTTTTTTAATACTTATAATAATATTAATATTTACTAGTTTATTCATCAATTCAGATATTTTTGAAAATATTTTCTATTTTATCTTACAATGAATTAATTTACATTTAAATTCGTAGAAATTTTAATATATGTTGATTTAATTTTTAAAATATCGAAAAAAATTTATTATACTTATTGAATTTATTATTTAATGTTACTTTAATATAATTTATTTAGTTTCTTAATTAAAAGTTTTAGAAAATTTTTTAATATATTTTTTAAAAAATTAATACATCATAAAAATAGTTATTTTAGTCCTTATTAATAATTTTTTTTTGTATTTTTATATTTTTTAAATTATTTATTTATAATATCAAATTTTTATAATTTTACGACGAGAATGTTACCTTCAAGGATTGCTCATCTATAGACCATTAACATACATTTATTAAACAAAATTAAATAAAATATTAAAACTAATAATAAATTTTAAAAAATTAAATAATTAAATATTAGCTAGGGAAACTTCGTTGCTATTTTGGGATTTAATTAGCTAGGGAAGTTGAGTCACTGAATCCCTTGTTATATTCTGGATTTAATTAACAATGGAAGTTCTGTCGCTAAATCTATCGATATATTCTGAATTTAACTAGCTAGGAAAGATTCGTCAGAAAAATCCATCGCTATATTCAGGAAGTAATTGGCTAGGGAAGTTCTGTCACTATAATTGGTCGTTATTTTCAGTATGTAATTAGCTAGGGAAATTCTGTCGCTAAATCCATCGCAATATTTCAGGGTGTAAATAGCTAGAGAATTTCTATCGCTAAAATCCGTAGCTATGTTCCGGATGTAATTAGCTAGGGAATTCCATCGCTAAATTATTGATTTTATTAGCTAGGGAAAATCTGTCACTAAATCCATCGCTATATTTACGATTTAATTAGCTAGGAAAATTCCATAGCTAAATCCGTCGCTAATTTATTGATTTTATTAGCTATGGAAAATCCCTTGCTAAATCCTTAGTTAAATTACGTATTTTATTAGTTAGGAAAAATCCATCGCTAAATATAGCTAAATTATGGATTTTTTTAGTTAGAGATATTCCGTCGCTAAATACGTCGCTAAGTTTAGGATTTTATTAGCTAGGAATATTCCGTCGCTAAATTCCCTACTTTTTTGAGCAGAATGTACAAAAATTTTCTATCACTAATCTATTGCAAACTCCATCACTAAATTCCCCATTTTTCTTGAATGAAATTTACGAAAAAAATTTTTGTCGCTAATCCGTCACTAAATCCGTATCTAAATTCCCCGCTTTTCTTAAGTAGAATTTACGAAAAAAATTTCATCGATAATCTGTCGATAATCCGTTGCATATTTTTATTTCAATGAAAAATCATAAATCTCTTACTATTCCCTAGCTAATCCATTACAATTTAGCTAGGAATTGATCCCTCTAGCTAAATATACATATTCTTGTAGTGTTAGATTAAAATTTTGTTAATGTTGATGGGTAACTAGTAATCCCCATCAAATAGAATAACAAATTAGATGACAATAATAGAGATTGTAATGATAGATGTGACATTCCCAAGAAACATAAGGCATTGCATGAGAAAGAAAAAAGAGATTTAATAATATGTTTGCTTAGAAAAAAACATGTGGTGCAAGAACAAGACTGAATGATTAAAGAAGATAAGAGTTGGGAAAAGAATTGCTAAGAATTATCTTCATTAAAGAATTCATAAAGCTTATAAATGGTCGAGTAACTATCTAACCATTCAAAGCTCATCATGCTGATTGATTTTCTATGTCTACTTGATCCCATACTTGACTTGATCACAAAGATTATACCATGCTTGTCTTTTTCTTTGTGCTAGCAAGAACCTACATAAATGTGTCATGACAAGTATAGGATATTGGCCTTGTGCTAGCCAAGTATTACAACAAAAGATAAAAGTAGTGAGAACTACCCATACAATTCATGAGCCATTAAGAAATCATATTTCATGTCAAGTACCATGACACAGACGTTGTTAATTTCAAAAAAATAAAAAAATTATATTCAACCTTAGCATGTTGAACATTGCAAATCAATACACCTGATTCATAAAGAATGATCTTCAGATTTCAATAAAAGATAATTTGTCAAGTTGTCAACAAAATCCTTCCATTTTAAAGAAAAACATTATAAAATGATTCTAGCATCATCAATCTGGAAGAATAACTTTTCTTTGAACAATACATTAGCCATGCAAAATGACATACAATTTGTTCGAGGTGTTTGACCCATGACATATCCAATACATGCAAAAAAATAGGGTAACTGTACAAGCACTTATCACACAGCTTGCTGCTAGCATACCTTTTTCTATCAAATTGGAGCCGCGACAATAAGTGGTTCCTGAATGCAATAGTAGCATTTATTTATTGAATTTCTTCATGTTATATGTCACTGATTAATGCTTCTTATTCATAAAATTCATGTTCAAGTATACATAATTAATAATTAATTAATTTATTGAATACCTGATGACATTCAAGAAGGCCACTCTAAACATTAATAAAAATATATCATTAGAAAAAACACATGCACAACTAAAATTTATGATTCAAAAGAAATTTGAAAACTATGGAACCTTGATTGCGAGTAATCCTAGAGCAAAAAAACACTTCTTCTCGACCTTGTGCTCAAATGGCCTTGAATTAGAATCACATACACTTGGTGGTGTTGATTGGAGAAGCCTCACTAAAGCTAGAATCGCACATCTTTCCACATTCACATTAACTACTTCATTTAATAAACATATTAAAAATCATATTAGCACTACACAGGTTTGTTGAATCTAGTGCTACAACTTTTAATTCAGCAATACAATACCATTTTTGGCATATTTAGTGATCAAGTGAGCGGCATGTTTGCCAGCAGCATGATCTTTTTCATTCTAATAAAACATAGAATTGAGAATATAAACTTGGACATTGACATTTAAAACAAATTTTTTCCACAGGACCACAGTCAAGATCACTTGCTGTTCCTCCTTGATTTCATCTTCCAATTTCAGCTGTTGTCCCTTCCTCTCCCACCTACTCGAATCTTGAAGATTATGTTGCTCCATATAATTGATAGGATGTTGCTGATAAATTATAGGTTGATCTCGTAGTCGCATTTCACTTTTCTTTTCTTCCTCTTCATAAAGATATAAAAAATGGTCTAAGCTTGAATGCCTTAGCATTTTTTTTTCACAGGAACTATAAATAAAAAATGGATGTAAATCCGTAGCTAAATCCATCGCTAAATTATGGATTTTATTAGCTAGAGAAATTTCGTCGCTAAGTTTAGGATTTTATTAGCTAGGGATATTCCGTCGCTAAATTTGTAGCTTAATTATAGATTTTATTAGTTAGGGAAAATCCGTCGCTAAATCCCTAACTAAATTACCAATTTTATTAGCTAGGGAAAATCCGTGGCAAAATCCATAGCTAAATTATGGATTTTATTAGCTAGGAAAAATCCGTCGCTAAATCCATCGCTAAGTTTAGGATTTTATTAGCTGGGGATATTCCATCGCTAAATCTATCGCTAAATTCCCCACTTTTCTTGTCAGAATTTACAAAAATTTTCGTTGCTAATCTGTCGCTAAATTCCTCACTCATCTTGAGTGGAATTTACGAAAATTTTTCCATCACTAATCCGGTGCAAATTTTTATTTCAATAAAAAAATCATAAATCCATTGCTATTCCCTAGATAATCCATCATAATTTAGCTAGGGATTGATTCCTAGCTAAAATTCCCTAGCTAAAATTCCCTAGCTAAATATACATTTTCTTGTAGTGTAGATTATACTTTATGTACTATCGGTAGATACATTGATTAATAAGATGTTATATAATTTTATTATTTTTTTTGTTTTAGTTATTTAAAATATTGTATTAGAATATGTTATTAAATGAATTTTTTATGTTTAATTTAAAATTTTCATTTATAGTTTTTATTTTTATTAAATTTAAAATAAAAATATTAAATTATTTAATTAAATTTTTGTTGAAGCTGTATGACAATCAACTTAAATATGTGTTTGTTCATGTCTATAATAACTATATATATGTGTGTGTGTGTGTGTGAATATGTTTGTGTGTCTCCAAATTTTTTAGGTAGAGTCCTAGCCTATTATAGGTATGTAAAAGCCTATAATCAGTAGTGGTAGCGGTGGCTGCGATGGAAGCAGTAATAGTGACGGTGATGGCAGTAATGGCGGCAGTAGCGGTGGCAGCAATAGCTGTGGCGGCAGTAGTGGTGGCAACGATGGCGGTGACAACAATGGTGGTGGTGGTGGTAGCGGTAGTAGTGGTGGTAGCGGCAGCAACGACAGCACTGGTAGTGGAGGCAGTGGCCACGAGTAGTAGCGGCTCAGCACATGCAGCGGGGAGGCGACGGTGGCAATGATGGCAATGGTGATAGAAGAGGTAGCGATGGCAGCGATGGCAGCAACAGCGACATTGGTAGCAACAACGGCATTGGCAGCAATTGCAGTAGCGGTAGGAGCAGTAGGAGTGGCAGCAGAAGCAGGAGTAGCAGCAATAGAAATAAATGTGGTATTTACGTACGTATAAAGTCAGTATATACGTACATATAATACTATAGTATTTTATGTACGTATATACTGAGTATATTTGTACTCAGTATATATGTACACATAATACTATAGTTTTTATATACATATACTATAGTAATATATGTATGACTGAAATGCTAGTATATATTTACATATATACTACAAAATTATATATTTATCAAAACATAACTTTTTTTTATTTTAATTTGACTGAGTAGTTTATATTTCTTATAGATATGATACCGCATTGTTCCCCATACAAAGCTTATATGAGTGATGGCATTTTTCACTTAACATTACGTGCCGTGACTCGAACAGTTTTATCACAGTAGAAAAATGGTGATCAGAAGAGCAGAGGGAGATAAAACAATGTCAATGAATAGATAAATTATACTTTATGTACTGTCAGTAGATACATTGATGAATAAGATGTAATAAAATTTTGTTATTTTTTTGTTTCAATTATGTAAAATATTGAATTATAATAAGTTATTAAATGATTTTATTTTTTCTTTATTAAAAATTTTCAAGTATAGTTTCATTTTTTATTCAATTTGATAAAAAATATTAATTTATTTAATTAAAAAATTTTAAAATAAATTAAATTCTAAAAATAATTTTGAAATTAAAATAACTAATGAAAATTCCCTTACTAAATTAGCAAGGAATTTTCCCTTACTAATTTTGCAAGAGAATTTTCCTTAGCTAATTTAGTTAGAGAAATCATTAATTTAGAAATGTTTTTCCATCACTAAATTTATTTAGCTAGGGACTATTTTTGTTGCTAAAATTTAGTGATGGGTACTTTAGCTAGGGAAATTTTCCATCGTTATTTCCATTTAGTGAAGGAAAATTTTATTTAGCTTGCTAATTTAGCTAGAGCAATTATCTTTTTAGCAAGGGATTTTTTCGTCACTATATTTTTAGCTAGGGACACTTTCCATCGTTAAATTTAAGTGAGGAACACTTTAGATAGGGAACCAAACCTTCGGTAATCCATCAGTATATCTCGCTTAGCAACAGAAAATGCCCATTTAGCTAGGGAATTGTCTCTAGCTATATGGGATTTTTCTTATTGTGTTTTATTCTTGTTATTCTTGTTATTCTTTTTATTCTTCTTATTCTTCTTATTCTTCTTATTCTTATAAATCTTTATTATTCTTCTTATTCTTTTTTTTCTTACTATTATTTTTTATTCTTATTAATCTTCTAATTTTTTTTATTATACTTATTATTCTTATTCTACTTATTCTTCTTATTATTCTTGCTCTTCTTATTCTTTTTATTTTTTTTTATTCTTCTTATTCTTATTATATTTATGATTCTACTTATTTATATAATACTTTTTTATTCTAATTATTTTAATTATTCTAATTATACTTCTTATTCTTCTTATTTTATGATTCTTATTATTTTTCCAATTCTTCGTATTCTTCTAAATCTTCTTATTCTTGTTATTCTTCTAATTCTTCTATTTATTTTTATTCTTCTCATTTGTTGTTTTCTTCTAATTAACCTTATTATTCTTATTCTTCTCATTTTTTTTATTCTTTTTATTCTTCTTGTTTTTTTTATTCTTCTTATTCTTTTTATTCTACTTATTCTTATTATGATTTTGATTCTTTTATTCTTTTTATTCTTCTTATTTTTCTAATTATTCTAATTATGTTTATTCTTCTTATTCTTCTGATTATTTTATTATTCTTATTCTTGTTATTCTTGTTATTCATTTTATTTTTCTTATTCTTCTTATTCCATCTTTTTTCTTATTCTTCTTTATATTATTATTTTACTTATTCTTATTATTATTCTTATTAGACTTATTCTTCTTATAATTCTTAATTTTCTTATTCTACTTAGTCTTCTTATTCCTCTTATTCTTCTTATTCGTCTTATTTTAATTATTCTACTTATTCTTATTATTTTTATTATTCTTATTATTCTTATTATTCTTCTTATTCTTCTTATTCTTCTTATTCTAAATATTCTTCTTATTCTTCTTATTTTTATGATTTTTTTTATTTTTCTAATTCTTATTATTCTTATTATTCTTCTTATTCTTCTCTTTCTTCTTATTCTTCTTATTCTTCTCATTCTTCGCATTCTTCTCATTCTTCTTGTTCTTCTCATTCTTCTCATTCTTCTTATTCTTCTCATTCTTCTTATTCTTCTCATTCTTCTTATTCTTCTCATTCTTCTTATTATTATTATTTTTATTATTCTTCTTATTATTCTTATTCTTCTTATTTTTTTAATTTTCTTTATTCTTCTTATTCTTCTAATTCTTCATATTCTTTTCATTCTTCTAATTATTCTAATTCTTCTTATTCTTTTTATTCTTCTAATTATTCTTATTTTTATTAATCTTCTTATTTTTATTATTCTTCTTATTCTCTTTATTCTTCTTATTCTTTTTTTTTCTTCTTATTTTTTTTATTCATAAAATTCTTATTATTCTTCTTATTGTTATTATTCTTCTTATTCTTCTTACTTTTCTAATTTTTCTTATTCTTATTATTCTACTTATGCATATTATTCTTCTTATTCTTTTTAATCTTTTTATTCTTCTTTTTCATCTTATTCTTATTGTTCTTATTATTCTTTCTTTTGTTCTTATTCTTTTATTCGTGTTATTATTTTAATTCTTGTGATTCTTCATATTTTTCTTAGTCTTTTTAATATTCTTATTTTTCATATTCTTCTTATTCTTCTTATTTTTCTATTTCTTCTTATTCTTCTCATTCTTCTCTATCTTCTTATTCTTCTTATTCTTTTATTCTTATTATTCTTATTATTCTACTTATTCATATTATATTTCTTATTCTTCTTATTCTTATTATTTTTATTATTATACTTATTCGGGTTATTCTTCTTATTCTTCTTATTCTTATTATTTTTATTATTATACTTTTTCTGGTTATTCTTCTTATTCTTATTATTGTTCTTATTCATATTATTCTTAATATTCTTCTCATTATTCTCATTCTTCGTATTTTTTTTTATTTTTCTGATTCTTCTTATTTTTTTGATTCTTTTGATTCTTCTTATTCTTCTTATTTTTTTTATTCTTCTCATACTTTTTATTCTTCTTATTCTTATTTTTTTTCTAAGTCTTCTAATTCTTCTTATTCTACATATTTATTCTATTCTTTTTACTATTCTTATTATTCTCATTCTTATTATTTTTATTATTATTTTTATTATTATTTTTATTCTTCCTTTTGTATTTATTCTAATTATTCTTCTAATTCTATTTTTCTTCTTATTCTTCTAATTCTTTTTATTCTTATTATTCTTCATATTCTTTTTATTATTCTTATTCTTCTTACTCTTCTTATTCTTCTTATTCTTTTTATTCTTCATATTCTTCTTATTTTTCTAATTCTTCTTTTTTTTGGAAAGTTTGTTTTATTAATAAAAAACCCTCTCTTTTGGTGGAGGAATACCATTTATACATTCTAGAACTACCCTTTTCCCCTGTTACACCCTTGAATAAAATATATAAAACAATGCACATTTTGCTTGGAGTGAATCTACTTGTCCTATCTCTAAATGCATCACTTCGCTTAGATTTTGTTTATTAGGCTACTTTCCTTGAAGTATATCTCGGTATGTTTATCTTTTGTTGTTTTAACCCTTACTCATTTTGTTGGCCCCTTTCTCATCTGCAGCTACCTTGTCATCCTGGTTTTAATAAAAATTTTGGCAGTCTTTTAATATTTTATTCATATTTCCTTTCATCCTCGGCATTCTATTATCTATGCAATTGCCCTGCAAAACAAACACACAAGGACAAGGACATAGAAACTACTAATATACACCTGTAGCAAATACATTCACTGCCTCTTACAAGTTGTTTCAATGCTTGCTTGCCTTTCTTCCTTATGTCCTTGCACACTCAATCAGCATAACAGAATATACGTGCCTCTAATGCAGTCCTTAACCCCTTTAACTCCCTTGAACATAAAATAAGCAAAGCATGCATTTGGGACCTGCTCTTCTAGTTGTAGCTTTATCTATCCTCATGAATTTATTAAAATTTAATAGCCTTAATTTTCTCCTATCCTCCTTTGCCTCATGTATGCATTTGACTGTCTCCCCTGAACCACAAGCCCACCAAGCCAAATCATAGAAAATAGATATATATAATTAAATTGCCTCCTGGTCGATGGTGTTACTATATTTTGGCAGCCTCACACTCTGCCATATATTCCTTAGCAGTCCCTGCACTTAAAGCATACATGATACAAGTACAGTTTCATACACTATTTAATATAGCAGGCCACCTGCACATTTTTTTTAACAAAACAAATATCTACTTAAGAAGTGACATTCAGTCACTTAACATTTTTTTTGATGTCAAAGCCCATTTTCATATACTTACATCTTAACTTAAATGACTTTTCCCTTTAATGTCGGTTAAAAGACTCTTAATTAACTATATATGTTCTTCAAACTATCACATTTTTATCTTATTCATGACCAGATTCACCAGTATACTAGAATCCACCTACACTCGTAAGGTAATATAAGAGTTTTCTTAGCATAATTTAAGGCCTTTATGTAAGGCTAAAATTTCTGCATGCAAGGCTGAGAATGCTTTTTCTTTCATTGTAAAAGCTTTTATAATCCCACCCTGCTTGTTTTTATCACCTCTCCTCCTCCTCCCTCTCCCATGTCCCTGTTAAAACTACCATCTGTGTTTAAAGCAAGCCTTCCTAGTGGATGTTTGTCCAAACACACCGCTCTAACCTCAGGGATTATTTTTCTTAATTGCATGTAATCCCCATATCCTTCTTTTCTCATCTTCCATTTCCATATTTCTAAGTTTTAGTGGGAATTCTACTGATACCAATGAACAATCTTTATTAATTTCTTATATTATATGCTTAGCATTTGTTTTAATATTCTCAAACCTACTTCTATTCCTGGTTTTCCACAGATTCCAGATTGTAATGTGTGGGATGTAAACCCTTAGCCAATTATAAACTTTATTCTGTGTGACCTATCTTCCATCTCATTAGTCTTTCCTTGATATCTTCTAACTTATTGCTTATTTATGCATCTATCCCCAAATAATTCCTGACTTCCACCGCTATTTTCCCTATTGAAAATAAATGATTTGTGCTTTCTATGCAAGTAAAATAGCATTCACATATGGAAGCTAATTTTATCACCTTCAACTGAATATTCGAGTCCATCGGAATAGCATTCGATAAGAGCTTCCACATAAATACATTCATTTTTTGTGGGATCTCTTACAGCCAAGCTCGCTTAAAAATTTCTGGACAAATTTTTCTTTTCTTACTAAAATTTTTGCTCTTTTAAGTATGAACCTCCACTGAGGATTTAGATTCCATCTCCATACATTGTTGATTAGGCGTGTATCACTTTCAACTAATTCTTTTTGTTTAAGCATCATGTTCCAACTTCTAAATGCTTTTTTATCATTCTTACATGTTTTATTTCATGACTCATATCTAGCTTTCATATATCTTGCCCACAGGCTATCATTTTGCTTGAGCCTCCACCAGTTCTTACATGCCCAAGCATTGGCCATATAATTTAATTTATTCAAACCTTGACCTGCTTCCTCCTTTAAATAGCTTATATTTTTCCATTTTTTCCAATGTATCTTATTTTTTCTTGATTTTTTACACCATAGAAAGTTATCCATTTCTTTTTCTAAGCTATTCAAGATATTCTTTGGTGGCTGTAATGACATTATGATGTGTGCTATAGTTCTTGGTAGAGCATATTTAATTAATGAGATTCATCCCACCATACTTAACATATTCTCCTTCCATCCTACTATTTTACCTATTAATTTATTCATTAGAAATGTTAGATATTCTTCTTTTAGTTTATCCTTGTATATAGAACATCCCAAATACATTAACGCCCATTTACTCTACTTAAAGCCTGTAATTTTGTCCTTTCAGGTGTTTTCCTTGAAACCACAAATTGATATTTATTTTTATTAAGTTGTTGTCCTATTTCTCCCTCTACTATATCAAATAGCTTCATCATATTCTTCAGTGATGTGCTTCCAGTATTTGTAAAACCAATTAAATCATTCACATAAGCTAGGCAGCTTACCTTCAGGACGTGTTTAGATTATTTAAAGCTAGTAATATTACCCTCCTTCATTTTTCCTTTTTAACTTGTTATTAGCAATTCTATATATATATTAAATAATAATGGAGATAAAGGATCCCCCTGTTTAAGTCCTCTAACTAGCTTAAAATCTCCACATGCGTCCCCATTAATTAAAATTTTAAGCAATGCACTAGAGATGCATCTATACATTAGATATATCCAGAATTCCAAAAATCTCATTTTACTCATTGAGTAGCTTAAAATATCCCATTCTACTCTGTCAAATGCTTTAGACAAATCTAATTTCATAACCACATTATGGCCCCTGATCTTGGCCCAAATTTCTTTCATTAGTTTTGCGGGTAAATTAATGTTTTTCATCATTAATCTATTTTTATCGAATCCTCCTTGTTCTACAAAAATGATGGAGGGAATTACACTATTTTGTCTATTCTGTATGACTTTTGTCAAAATTTTATACACCGAATTAAATAGACTTATAGGTATATAATCTTCACTTTTTTGTGGATTATCTTTCTTGGGTATCAGTACAATATATGAGCTGGCCCATAATTTTGTGATTTCTATTCCTACAAAAATCCAAGCAATTGTGGCCATCAGCTCTTTATATATTATATTTCAGTTTTGCTGGTAGAAACCATTTTTCCTTCCATCTGGACCCACGGCATTGTTTTTATTTCCACTAAAGACTGCAACTTTTATCTCCTCCTCACTAGGTCACTCTTCTAATAGTTTATTTTGTTCTTTAGTTACTCTTTTGTCTATTTGTTGAATTAAGGAGTCATTCCTTTGTTGGATGTAACAACATAGATGTCTTTTAAAGTAATCTTCCAAAACTTTTTTAAGTTCTAATTCCTTGTCTATCCACTTGCCAATATCATTTTTGATACCTTTTATTTCTTGTCTTTGATTTTTTTAATATCACAACTGCGTTAAAAAACATAGTATTTCTATCCCCTCTTTTGAGCCACTTTACTTTGGCACTCTGTTTCCAAAAAATTTCTTCCATGTACAACAATAATTTTAACTCAGTATTTGCATTATTTAAATTAATTCTAGAAGATTCATCCTGATTATTATCATGCTCTATTTCTAATATACTTACTTTAGATTTGGCATCCTGGATATTCTTATTTATATTCCCAAATCATTTTCTATTTAACCTCTTAAATTCTAATTTTAGCCTACGTAAATTTATTTCTAGAACTTGCATGGGATTTTCGTTTGTTGGCTCTTGCCATGAGTTTCTTACTATTCCCTCAAACTCTTTATGCAAACCCCACATGTTTTGATATTAAAACTTTTATTCTTTCCCTCTTTAACTTTAAATCTTAGAAGAAGGGGAAAGTGATCTCAGCATGTTATGCTCAAGTGTTTCACACTCACCCCTCCACAGTAGTCCACCCATTTAATGTTATAGAGAATACTGTCAAGTCTAGACCATATCGTTCCCCTATTTTTCGTGTTATTGCACCATGTGAACTTAGGGCCCAAGTACTCAGCCTCCATGAGGTTTGTATTATTAATAACCTGATTAAATAGAGCTATAGCTGACGAGTCAGGTGACTTTCCTCCTTTTTTTCTTCTTAGCATGTCTAACTGCGTTAAAGTCCCCTTCTATGATCCATGGAGTATTTTTATCAAATATCTTTTTCATTTCACCCAAGAGGTCTTTCCATTTTTCTTTTGATTTACTAGCATATACCACCGATATAATTAGATCAGTATTTTTCTTTAGCTTAAAATTAATGATATGATCCGCCTCTAAAATAATTTCTATTTCTATTCTCTTTTTCCATAACAGCCATATCTTACCATTATTATTAAAGAATGCATTCTCTAGACTTAATTTCTTTTTATATATTTCTATAGAATCTTTAGTAACCATAGGTTCCGCTATTATCACAATTCTAAAATTATGGATTTTAATTAATTTTTTAATTCTTTTTATATACGACGTATTTCCTACTCCTCTTATGTTCCAATATATAATATTGTACATTATTAGGTCTAGCCTGTGCTTTGGTTATACATCTTGTTTCATAATACATATTTAAATATTTTTTCATATTTCTTGAACTTTTGTTTACACTTAATTTGGCCTGCTCATTTTTACTTACTATATTTAATTTACTTATTTGGAAACTCATCAACTTTAATTCCGTTATTGCACTATTTCTACTCTTCGGTAACCCCTCTCATTCTTGTTGAGCCATCTTTTTTGAATTTATCTTGTATCAATATCAAGTCTAGACTTTGCATTTCTTTATGCATGCCCATAATGGGACAGCTTTTAGCCTCGGTTCCTTCCTCTGATAAGAGGTCATCTTACTCCCCATTAAAATTTATTATTTCTTTTTCAAAATCAGTTTCTATTTTTGATTTTTTTGCCTCTCTTCCTGAAACCCTTCCTCCATGCCCTCTCCATCATCTTAGCCCCCTCATCTAACCACTTATTTATTTCTAGTATCTTTCTCCTGCCTACCTCTCTATCCCCCTCTTCCTCTCGTCCCCCAAACTCTTCTACCCTACTACGTTTAGCCCCTTCTGCCTCCCCCCCACCCCTCGAAACCCTTCCTCTCTCGCCCCAACCCTTCCTCCTTGCCCTCTCTAGTATCTTTCTCCCCCCAACTCTTTCCTTCCTCCCCCCTACTGCCTAAACCCTTCTTCTGCCCTTCCTCTACCTTCACCTCTTCTGCCCTATCCTTCTGCCTTATCTAACCCAATTTTCCCCCTCTCCCTCAATTCTATTCTGCCTAACCCTTTCCCCCTCTCTTAACAATACAATTCAAAACTGAATGACAGAATTTCTTACAGTTTAAACAATATTGGGAAAGGTTTTCAACAATTATTTCTTGCCAGTACCCACTTGAATCCCCACTACCCACCCACACTCTTATCAGAATAATAGCAGAAACATCCACCTCCACACATAGTCTTGCCATGCTCGGCCTTGTCATATAGCCCATAGCTTCATCCATTATCCAAGGCTTAGCCACACATCAATCAATATGAAATAAGGAGGACTTACTGAATAGATGAAATGGGAGATGAGGGAGAGAAAACCAAACAAGAGTATCAGTAGATTATTCCTTAGGGTTGAATTCAGGCGTCCATTTGAAGATCCTCATTGGATAACCCACGATATTCCACTGCCAGCGTGACTATAAAGAGAGGAAATCTTCTTCCTCCTTAATTTGAATTAGTATATGTTTTGCATCACACAACGCAATCCTTACTGACTCCCGAAGCTTCAAAACTTCAAAAAACACATAAAGTACTTTGAATTCAGGACAACCGTGAGACAATTTTTTAAGAAGTGTTAGATTGAATGGGGTGGGAAGCTTCTCGGTATCCTCCTTCGAGAAGAAGATTGTTGGCACCCCCTATTTCATACATAAAACCAGATTGAGCATATAGGATTTTTAAATAACCGAAGCAAAATATTTTTTTTTGTTATTATCTTAGAGTGATTCTCCATAACTCAAGCTTCAAAGCTTAAACAATGGAGTTTCTCTCTCTAGAATTGAGAGAGAAGCAAATTCTTCGTATTCTTGTTTTCTAATTCTTCTTATTCTTCTTATTCTTCTTATCCTTCTTATGCTTCTTATTCTTGTTATTCTTATTATTCTTTTTATTTTTCTTATTCTTGTTATTATTCTTATTCTTTATTTTCTTCTTATTCTTATTATTCTTTTTATTATTTTTATTCTTCTTATTCTTTTTATTAATCTTATTCTTCTTATTCTTCTTTTTTTTTCTTATTAATCTTTTTATTCTTCTTATTATTCATATTCTAGTTAATCTTGTTATTCTTCTAAGTCTTCTAATTCTTCTTATTCTGATTATTCTTATATTTGATCTTTTTCTTATTATTCTTATTATTCTTCTTATTCTACTACTTCTTCTTCTTTTTTTTCTTCTTCTTTTTCTTCTTATTCTTATTTTTCTTCTAAGTTTACAAATTCTTTTTATTCTACTTATCTTTTTATTCTTATTTTTTTTATTCATATTAGTTTTCTTATTATTCTTATTCTTCATATACTACTTATATATTATTATTATTATTATTATTATTATTCTTCTTCTAATTATTCTTATTTTTCTTATTCTTCTTATTCTTTTTATTCTTGTTATTCTTTTTATTTTTCTTATTCTTCTTATTATTCTTATTCTTTTTATTCTACTTATTCTTCTTTATCTTCTTATTCTTCTTATTCTCCTTATTCTTCTTTATTTTCCAATTCTACTTATTCTTTTTAATTATCTTATTATTCTTTATATTCTTCTTATTCTTCTTATTTTTCTTATTCTTATTAGTCTTAATATTCTTCTTATTCTTTTTATACGAATTATTTGTATTATTCTTTTAATTATTTTTATTCTTATTATTCTATTTATTCTTCTTATTCTTTTAATTCTTATTATTCTTCTAATTCTTATTATTCTTTTTATTCTTCTTATTCTATTTATTCTTCTTATTCTATTTATTATTATTATTATTATTATTATTCATAATGTTCATATTGTTCATATTCTTCATATTCTTCATATTGTTCATATTTTTCATATTCTATATTCTTCATATTCTTTATATTATTCATATTCTTTTTATTATCCTTATTCTTCTTATTATCCTTATTCATATTATTCTTCTTTTCTTCTTATTTTTCTTATTTTTCTTATTCTTCTTATTCTTCTTAATCTTCTTAATCTTCTTATTCTTCTTATTCTTCTTATTCTTCTTATTCTACTTATTCTTATTATTTTTATTTTTCTTATTTTTCTTATAATTTTTATTATTCGATGTATTCTTCTAATTCTTCTAAGTCATCTATTTCTTCTTATTCTACTTATTCTTTTAAAATCTTCGTATTCTTGTTGTAATTTTTATTCTTTTTAGTCTGGTCATTCTTTTAATTCTTCATATTCTTATTTTTCTTCTTATTCTCTATATTCTTCTTTTATTCTTATTATTCTTATTCTTCTTATTGTTCTTATTTTTATTATTATTTAATCTTAATATTCTTCTTATTCTTTTTATTCTACTTTCGTTATTATTATTGTTATTCTTCTGATTGTTCTGATTCTTCTTATTCTTTTTTTTTCTAATTCTTAATATTCTTCTTATCTAATTATTCTTTTTTTTTCTTCTAATTCTTCTTAGTTTTTTTATTCTTATTATTCTTATTATTCTTCCAATTCTTCTTAATCTTGTCATTCTTCTTTATTTTATAATTAATAATAATGTTCGTAATCTTCTTATTGTTCTTATTCTTTGTATTATTCTCGTTCTTCTTATTCTTTTAAGGCTTCTAATTTTTATTACTCTACTTATTCTACTAATTCTTTTTATTCTTCTTAATCTTCTAATTCTTGATATTATACTATTTCTTCTAATTTTTCTTATTCTTCTTTATCTTCTAAGTCTTCCAATTCTTATTATTCTACTTATTCTTTTGATTTATTATTATTCTTCTAATTCTTAATATTCTTCTTATTCTTCTAATTTCTCATTTTCTTTTAAGTCATCTATTATATCTTATTCTAATTATTCTTCTAATTCTTTTTATTCTAAATATTCTGATTATTTCTTATTCTTATTATTTTTATAAATCTTTTTTTTTATTCTTCTCATCCTTCTTAATCTTTTAGTTCTTCTTTTTCTTATTCTTCTTATTCTTCTTATTCTCCTTATTTTCCTTATTCTTCTTATTCTTCTTATTTTCATTATTCTTCTTATTCTTCTTATTTTCATTATTCTTCTTATTTTCATTATTCTTCTTATTATTCTTATTTGTCTTTATTTTCAAATTATTATTATTATTCTTATAATTCTTATTATTTTTATTATTTTAATTTTTATTTTTTCTACTTATTCTTATTATTCTTCTTTTTATTCGTTTTCTTCTTATTTTTCTTATTTTTTATTATTCTTCTTATTCTTCTTATTCTTAATATTCTTCTTATTCTTTCTATTCTTCTTATTTTTTTTAGTTTTTTTATTCTTCTTATTCTTCTTATTCTTTTTATTCTTCTTATTAATCTATTTCTTATTATTTTTTTTATTCTTATTATTCTTCTTATTTTTAATAATAATAATATTATTATTATTATTCTACTTTTTATTATTATTCATCTTATTCATCTTATTCATCTTTTTTTCTTATTTTTCTTATTTTTCTTATCTTTTTATTCTTCTTTTTATTCTTATTCTTCTTATTATGTTAAGTCTTCTAATTCTTATTATTCTATCTATTCTTCTTAATCTTTTTATCCTTCTTATTCATCGTACTCTTCTAAGTCTTCTAATTCTTCTTATTCTACTCATTCTTCGAATTCTTCGAATTCTTTTTTATTCATCCTGTTATTATTATTCTTATTAGTCTACTTATCATTCTTATTCTTCTTATTTTTATTATTCTTATTATCTTATTTTTCTTTTAATTTTTATAATTCTTATTATTCTACATACTCTTCAAATTCTTCAAATTCTTCAAATTCTTCTTATTCTACTTTTTTTTATAATTCTTAATATTTCTTTTATCTTCTTATTGTTTTTATTCTTAATATTCTTCTTATTTTTCTTATCTTCTTAATCTTCTTATTCTTCTTATCCTTCTTAATCTTTTTCTTCTTCTTTTTCTTATTCTTCTTATTCTTCTTATTCTTCTTATTCTTCTTATTCTTTTTATTCTTCTAATTTTCCTTATTCTTCTTATTTTTCTTATTTTTCTTTATTTTATTATCATTATTATTATTAGTATTATTGTACTTATTCTTATTATTCTTCTTTTTATTCATATTCTTCTTATTCTTCTTATTCTTAATATTTTTCTTATTATTCCTATTCTTGTTTTTTTTGTTTTTTTATTCTTCTTATTCTTTATTTTCTTCTAATTCATCTAATTCTTCTTATTCCCATTATTCTTATTATTTTTATTATTCTTATTATTCTTCATATTTTTAATATTCTTATTATTCTTCTTATTCTTCTTATTCTTATTATTTAACTTTTTCTTATTATTTTTCTTTTTTTCTAATTCTTATTATTCTTCTTATTCTTCGTATTCTTCATATTCTTTTAAGTATTATAATTATTCTTATTCTGCTTATTATTCTTCTTCTTAATCTTTATATTCTTTTTATTCTTATAATTCTTTTATTTTTCTTTATTCTTCTTATTCTTCTTATTCTTCTTATCTACCTATTCTTTTAATTATTATTCTTCTTTTTATTTTAAGTCTTCTAATTCTTATTATTCTATGTATTCTTATTATTCTTCCTATCCATCTTATTCTTCTAGGCCTTCTAATTCTTCTTATTCTAATTATTCTTCTTATTCTTCTTGTTCCTCTTATTCTTATTAGTCTCCTTTTTCTTCTTATTCTTCTTATACTTTTTATTCTTCTTATTCTTCTTATTCTTATTATTCTTATTATTCTACTAATTTTTCTAATTCTTATTATTCTACGTACTGTTCTAATTCTTCTTATTCTTCTAAGTCTTGTAATTCTTCTTTTTCTACTTATTCTTTTGATTATTTATATTTTTTTTGTTCTTTTTATTCTTATATGTTTGCTTATTCTTTTTTTCTTTTTATTCTTCAAATTCTTATTATTCTTCTTATTCTTCTTATTCTTCATTTTCTTATTATTTTTCTTATTCTTCTTATTTTTCTTATTCTACTTATTCTTGTTTTTCTTCTTATTCTTATTATTTTTATATTTTTCATATTTTTATTATTCATCTGATTCTTCTTATTCTTCTTATTTATCTAATTCTTCTTATTCTTATTATTCAACTTTTTTAATTAATCTTCATATTCTTCGTTTTCTTAATATTCTACATTTTTTATTATTCTTTTATTCTTCTAATTCTTCTTATTCTACTTTTTATTATTCTTATTATTCTTCTTATTCTTCTTATTCTTCATATTCCTATTATTCTTCTCATTCTTATTATTATTCTTATTTCGTATTATTCATCTTATTATTGTTATTATTTCTATTCTTCTTATTCTTAATTATTCTTCTTTTCTTTTTTTAATTATAAGAACCTCTCTTTTGGCGGAGGAATCCCATAGCATGTATTCACCCATAGCATCCACATTTCGACAGCTTTAAAATTTGCCAACTTTGCTGCTTTTTCAAGTATCAGCCTTGCTTAAATGTCCATGAAGTTTATTTTTCAGGCCTGTCATGTTTTGCTAGATAACTTATATTCTACAACTCCTGTGATCCAGCTAGCATATAACACATAACAGGAATTCTAGCATCTATGAAATCTACAATAACATCAGATTTTTACTTCCTCACAGGACCAGGGAACCTTCTTTTTTTTTCAAGCAACACGAAATAAAATAATACAATACAGCATTAACAAAATTACTTAGTCATCCCTCATGACCGGGCGACTCTTAATCTTATGTGTTCCGCTCTTAGCCTTCAAATGCTAAGGCGAAAACTACAGCTGCATTTCAAGCAAACAAAACCAAATAAAACACAAAAAGACAGTAAACATAACCAAACAGAATTTAGCAGAATTTAGCAGCATGTATTCACCCATAACATCCTTTCAACAGCTTTAAAATTTGCCAACTTTGCTGTTTTTTCAAGTGTCAGCCTTGCTTAAATGTCCATGAAGTTTATTTTTCATGCCTTCATGTTTTGCTAGATAACTTATATTCTACAACTTCTGCGATCCAGCTAGCATATATCAAATAACAAGAATTCTAGCATTTATGAAATCTACAAGAACATCAGATTTTTACTTCCCCACAGGACCAGGGAACCTTCTTTTTTTTTTCAAGCAACACAAAATAAAATAATACAATACATCACTAACAAAATTACTTAGTCATCCCTCAGGACCGGGTGACTCTTAATCTTATGTGTTCCGTTCTTAGCCTTCAAATGCTATGGCGAAAACTACAGCTGCATTTCAAGCAAACAAAACCAAATAGAAACACCAAAAGACAGTAAACATAACCATTTAGGCATCCCTCAGGACCAGGATGCCTCATGCAAACCTTCTTTATATCTGCAAAGAATATTGGTACAGTCTAGAAAGACTATATCAACATCTTCCCCCTTTAAATCCTTCCCCATCGCTTCATATCTGCAAAAAGGTTAGTCAAGGTGGAAAAAAAAACCAAGCTTTTTAGCCTAGCTTGTATACACAGCTTTGCCTATCCTCCAATATCCTGTGAACAAAATCTGCAAAATAATAAACTATCCAAACACATATAAAGTATAAATCTGTAAAATACAGATTATGTAAACAAATCTGTAAATGCAGATATATATTTCTGTAAAGTCCAAGACTTTTCAGAGTTAATGTTTAACCTATTACTCCACTAGGATAAATGTTGTACTTGTTAAAGAATAACCTTTATTTCGGGCCAAATCTGTAAAACACCTCATCAGCCTTTTCAGAGTTATGCCAAGCCAAATCTGTAAAAACCAATTCTAACTAGTTAACTATATAGAGACCAGAATTGTAAATTACTTATTTTTTCTCAATCCTAATATATGGAGTTCCCGGTTCATCTAGCCTTGCAAGGCCTTTAAATTTAGTTGGGAGATTGCTTATGTCAAACATCTCATCTCCTATATATGCACCATCTTTAGCCAGCCTATCCGCTAGGGAATTAGCCTCTCTGTAAATGTTCTCAATGGACGTATTCCCTTCGTCTATATACTTATTTATAGACTCTTTGTCATCTTTGTATTGCCAGAGGTTGAACTTTTTATGAACAATGTCCACTAATAACTTTGAGTCAACTTGAATTTGAAATTCCCTAAGGTTGAGCTCACTACAGAATTGTAAACCTTTAAGAAGAGCTTGAATCTTAGAATATAATGCTGAGATACACTTTAGGTTAATCTTAAAAGCTTTTAAAACCTTTCCCTGCGAATCCCTTATAACACCACCTCCTCCTCCTGCCCCCATGTCTCTATTAAAACTGCCATTTGTATTGAGTGACATTTTACCTTTTAGCGGTTTCTCCCACTTAATAGTCTTAACCCTTATCCCCCTTTTATTTTCAAATGAAGTACCAATAGTCTATTAATTCAATTTCTAACTTATCTTTCCTTATTTTAATAGGGCTAGCCTCCGAGATACAAGAGATTTCTTTTTTAATATCTTTTAATATATCATTCGAGTTCATTCGAACGTTATCAAATCTGCTCTTATTTCTAGCCTTCCAGATACACCAAACAACTACCAAAGGGATATTTTTCGTAAGTCAATACTGAACTTTATTACCTGATCCAGCTCCAAGCCAGCACAATAATCTGTCTTTAAAACCTTTTTCTTGTTTTACTTGAACCATTTTTATTTTGCTCCCGACTTCATTTGCTATCCTACCAGTAGAGAACAAATGATCTATACTTTCAATTTCTGAGAGGCAGCATTCGCACCTGGAAGCAATTCTAACTCCCTTCCTTTGTATGTTATTATCTACTGGGATAATTCCTAGAAGGGTTTTCCACGGCAAAATTTTCATTTTCTGAGGGGAGTTATTTTCCCAGATCCATTTAAACAATGGTGACCTCCTCCTTCTAGTTCTAAGCTGTGCTTTTGCATATTTCAAGGTGAAAACTCCTTTTAGATCAAGAGTCCACTTCCACCCACTCTTGTTTAATTTAGAGTGGGATTCAACTAGGTTTTTTTTGTTTTAATAACATCTTCCATGTCCTTGAGGATTTTTTGTTATTCTTTTCTTTTCCCCAGTTATACTTAGTCCTCATAAATCTTGCCCAAAGACTATCATATATTTTAGTTTCCACCAGCCTTTACAAGCCCATGCTCCAGACTCCAACTCAAAACTTGTGAAACCCAGGCCCGCCTCCTCTTTGGGTTGACATAGTGAATCCCATTTTATCCAGTGTAACTTAGCTTTACCTTTCCGTTTACCCCATAAGAAAATAGCCATTTCTTTCTCCAATTTCTTGATCACTATTTTTGGGGGCTGGATTATCAATAGAATATGAGATAGTGATCCCTGTAAAACGTGAGAAATGAGAGTGACTCTTCCGCAAAAACTTAACATATCTTCCTTCCAACCTGCAATCTTACCTCTCATTTTTTCTAGAAGGAAATTAAGATATTCTTCTTTTAGTCTGCCTTCATGTATTGGGCAACCCAAATACATCAAGGCACCTTTTTTTGGGTAAAACTGGTCATCTCTTTAACTCGTTGTACCACTTTTTCTGGTGTTTTAGAAGACATAATAAAATGACATTTCTTTTTATTCATACGCAGCCCAGTCTCCTCCTCTAATATCTGCATTAATTCCATCAAATTAAATAAAGACTTAGTGCTAACATTAGTAAAAATAATAACGTTATCTGCATATGCCAGGCAACTCACTAAATGAGTCCCTCTTGGCTGCCTATATGTCAAGATATTCCCTTCTTGCATTTTCAGTTTAAGGTTTAAGAGTAGTAATTCCAAGTAAACATTGAAAAGATAAGGAGACAGAGGATCCTCTTGCCTTAACCCTCTTACTGGGTTAAACTCATCACCTTTATGACCATTTATTATAACTCTTACCCACACACTTGAAATTCATCTGAAACACAGGTCAATCCAGAATTCTGAGAAGCCCATTCTTCTCATGACAAAACACAGAGTAGACCATTCCAACCTATCAAAGGCCTTTGAGAGATCCAATTTAATTGCTACATTATGGCCTATAGTTTTAATACCAATGTCTCTCATCAGTTTAGATGCTAAGCTTATATTCTCCATCATTATTCTATTTTTAACAAATCCTGGTTGCTCAGGAGAGATAATGCCAGGGAATATGTTACTTAACATGTTTTGCAAAATTTTAGCTAAGATTTTATAAACCACATTACACAAGCTAATTGGTCTAAAATCCTCACATTTTTGTGGACTCTTAATCTTAGGAATTAATACAATAAAAGAGCGGCCCCAAGATTTGGATATTTCTGCTCCTGCGAAGATATATGAGATCGCAAGGTGGAGATCCTTCTTAATGATATTCCAAGATAACTGGAAAAAGACACTGTTCCATCCATCTGGTCCAGCTGCACTATCCTTATTTATGCTAAATACAACATTTCTAACCTCCTCTTTTGGAAATTCCTCTAACCTCTCATTTTCTTCCGACGTTATCTGACATTTTATTGCTTGCAATAACAGTTGATCATTATGAATTACTTTGCTAGTTAGATGCTTTTTAAAGTATTCTTCTAGGTGGCTTTTGATCTCTGCTCCATCTATTATCCAACGTCCTTTAGAGTTTTTGATACCTGATATGTACTTTTTTTGAGATTTAATTTTGGCTATAGAGTGAAAAAACTTGGTGTTGTTATCTCCCTCTTTTAACCATTTAATTTTCGATCTTTGTTTCCAAAAAACTTCCTCCATATGTAATTTGAGCCTTTAAGCAGCCTCCGCTTTGCTGAGCTCCTGCCTATTTTCAATACTCTGATTAATTTCGTACTCCTTTTCTTTAACTACATCTTTCTCCACTTGAATAATGTTTTCATTTATGTTACCAAATATTTCTTTATTCCAGATAATCTGCCTAGATCTCAATCTACGCATCTTTGTAGCTAACACCTGCAAAGGATTACCAGCAGAAGGTTCTGACCATGATAGCTCTACTATCTTCTTGAAGTCGGGATGCAAGCTCCACATGTTTTGAAAGTTGAAACTTTTAGTTGCTAATTGGCGTTTCTGAAAAGATGGTAACATCGGGCTATGATCCGAGCATGCTCTGTTTAAGTTCCTCAGTGACATATAGCCGTGTATATCCAGCCATTTCGCATTATAGAGAACTCTATCTAACCTGGCCCAAATTGCTCCCCGCTTCTTCCAATTATTAAACCAAGTAAAATTGGTGCCCAGAAAATCCGCTTCCAAGAGATTCGAATTAGCAATAGCTTCATTGAAATGTGCCATGGCTTTTGCATCCGGTCGTCTTCCACCTAACTTCTCTCTCGGGTATCTAATTACATTAAAATCTCCTCCAATGATCCATGGAAGATCTACTCTAGCTATCTCAGCCATCTCCTGCCATAATGGCTTTTTTCCTTCTTTGGTGTTTTTCGCATATATAGTAGTAAAGAGAGTCTCTGAGTCACCTACTTTAAAGTGTATAAGCTGCTCTGTAGATTTCAATACTATAATTCCCAGAGACCCATTCCACATAACCTAAATTTTTTCATTAATATTAGCCGTAGCATTATCAAAGCCCATTATTTTTTTATAGTTATCTAATTTGCTAATCTCTACCATTGGTTCCTGATAAAATGACAATTTTAGCTTTGTAAATTTTTATTAGTTTCTTGATTCTATTTATAGAGGGTTTATTCGCCACCCCTCGTATATTCCAGTAAATACAACTATCCATTATTGGCTGATCTTGCCTGTGCCCTAGTTGTACATTTAGAATCATACTTCATATTTAAATATTTCTTCCTATTTCTAGATGATTTTATAGAACTCGAGCCACTTACCTGATATTTGTTAAGATGAGTGCTGCCCAATTTAAGGGCCATAATCTTAACCTCCTCCATTGCCTCCTCCCTTGAGTAAGAATGCCATTTTTTAATCTCCCTGCTTGAACCCTCATTCATCTTAGATTTGCTGTGTTCAATCTCAGATTGAGGATAATCAACTTCTATTTCGGAAAAGTCCAAAACATCATTTTCAATCCAGCTATAATCTGTTTCGCTATCAATTATAGGGATTCTTTATTTGATTTTTTAAACCTCCTACCGTCTCCGAGATTGTTTCTTTGCTAGCCTATCCTTTTCTCCCTCCGAGACCACCAACCTATTCTTTACTTTTCTACTTATAATTTCTTTTTCACCCTCTATTCTTTCCTCCTTGCTAAGGTTTTCTCTCTCACCCTTACCCTTTCCTATTGCTGCCCTTCCCTCCCCTATGTCCTCACTTCTAAGTGGGCTTTGCCCATTCCCAACTCCATTATAGTGAGGGACCTCCTCTACCGACTCCTTATCCCTCTCCTCATGTAAATCATCCATAGCTTTAAAACTTGAACTGCCCTTTAGGTCCTCCAGAGAGTAATCCTTCCTTACCCATACCTCAGACATTTCCCTGCCTTTTCCCCTCCCATCCCCTAAGTTAGCCCTACCCACCCTGCATTCCTCCATCTCATGCCCGAGCCTCCTACAATTTTTACAGAAACTAGGAGCCTCCTCGGGAACAATCTGCGGCCAAAAACCATATCCATCCTCAGTACCAACCCACACTTTCTGTGGGTGCTGGATATCGAGATTAGTCTCAATACAAATCCTTGCTCCATGAGGTTTTGTCATCGAAGTAGCAGCTTCGTCCATGAGCATAGGTTTCCCGATACACGTCACAATGGAGTAGAGTGAGATTCTATTAAAAAATGGTAATGGAAGATTAGGGAGAGAATGCCATACCGGGGCTATCGGGGCTTCCTCCATTGGAGAGAATTGAATTGTCCGCTTTAGCAGGCGCATGGGATATCCAGAGACAAACCATTGACCGCGCAACCACATCCTGTTATAATCTTTTTCCTCCATAAATTGTAGGAAGACGTGTCTCGAGTCGAAGTCGCCTGTCTTGACATTGCCACTAAGTTTAAGTGTATTAAGAAACGCCTGTATGTCATCTGACCGTGGCTTGCCATGAGAGAACTTGCCCACAAGGGTGAGCTTGAATGGTTCCTCCATTCTTTGAAGCTCTGCCTTAAAAAAAATAACTACCGGATATTCATTTTTCATCCCGAGCTTGGGTAGATTAGGCACGGGATCTTTGAGAATAGATGCAAACGACTTCTTCTTAGACAAGAAGCCGTTATACTCCATTAACGATTGAGAACAAGCTTGAAAATACTCGAAAATGGAAGTTCTCTCTCTAGAATTGACTTTCTCTCTCTAGAAAGTTGAGAGCATTTTGAGCATCCGTATTTGAGCTATTTTTAAATTTCTTCTCTTAATTATTCTTCTTATTCTAATTATTCTTCTTATTTTTCGTATTCTTCTTATTCTTCTTATTCTTCTTATTTCTCTTATTCTTCTTATTCATTTTATTTTTCTTATTTTTTTTATTATTCTTATTCTTCTTTTATTCTTATTCTTCTTTTATCTTATTCTTCTTATTTTTCGTATTATTCTTATTCTTTTTATTATTCTCATTTTTCTTTTTCTTATTTTTTGTATTTTTCATTTTTTACTATTTTTTCTTCTTTTTATTTGTTTTTATTTTTTTCTTTATTTTATTCTTTTTATTCTTTTACTTCTATATCTTTTTTTTTCTTTTCTATTTTTTCTTTTTCTTCTTTTTTACTTTTTTTTTACTTTTTTTTTCTTTTTTTTTCTTTTTTTTTCTTTTTTTTTCTTTTTTTTCTTTTTATTTCTTTTTTATTTCTTTTTATTTCTTTTTTTTCTAATTTTTCTACTATGTCTTATTTTGTTCTTTTTCTTCTTTTTCTTCTTTTTATTTTATTCTTCTTTTTTATTCTCATTCTTCTTATTATTCTTCTTCTTTTTATATTCATATTTTTCGTATTCTTTATATTATTCTTATTCTTCTCATTCTTCTTATTATTATTAATTTTCTTATTGTTGAAATTATTATTATTATATTTATTATTCATATTATTCATATTCTTATTTTCCTTCTTATTCTTCCTATATTTTTTATCCTTCTTATTCTTCTTATTCTTCTTATTATTCTTATTATTCTTATTATTCTTATTATTCTTATTATTCTTATTATTATTATTATTATTATTATTATTCTTCTTCTTATTCTTCTTATTCTTCTTTTTTTATTCTTCTTATTTTTCTTATTTTTCTTATTTTTCTTATACTTCATATTCTTATTATTGTAATTAATATTATTATTAGATTATTCTTATTTTTATTCTTATTCTTCTAATTATTCTTATTCTTCTTATTCATTTTATTCTTCTTATTTTTCTTATTTTTCTTATTATTCTTATTCATCTTATTCTTCTTATTCTTAATATTTTTTTTATTTCTTTTATTCTTCTATTTTTTTAATCTTAATATTCTTATTATTTTTCTTATTATTTTTGGGATTTTTATTCTTCTTATTCTAATTATTCTTATTATTGTTCTAATTCTTCTGATTCTTTTTATTTTTTTTGTTCTTCTTATTCTACTTATTTTTAATTTTATTATTATTCTTATTTTTTTATTATTCATATTATACTATTTTTTATTATTATTCTTCTTTTTCTTATTATTCTTCTTTTTTTTATTCTTCTGATTCTTCTTATTTTTATAATTGTTCTTATTCTTTTTATTTTTATTATTCTTAATATTCTTCTAATCTTCTTTTTCTTCTTATTCGTTTTATTCTTTTTATTCTTAATATTCTTCTTATTCTTTCTCTTTTCTTTTATTTTTAGTTTTTTTATCCTTCTTACTTTTATTATTCTTCTTATTCTTGTAGTTCATCTTATTCTTCATATTCTTCTAAATCTTATTATTCTTCTTATTCTTATAATAATAATAATTATTATTCTTATTCTACACATTATTCTTATTCTTCCTATTATTCATATGTTTATTATTTTTCTTATTCTTTTTATTCTTTTTATTCTTTTTTTTATACTTATTCTTCTATACCATTTAATTCTTATTATTCTACTTATTCTTCTAATTATTTTTAATATTCTTCTAATTCTTCATATTCTTGTAATTCTTCTAATTCTTCTTATTCTTGTATATCTTATAATTATTATTATCCTACTTTTTCTTCTAATTCTTATTATTCTTCTTATTCTTATAATTCTTCATATTTTTCAAAGTCTTATAATTCATTTTATTCTGTTTATTTTTTTTAATTATTCTTATTCTTTTTATTCTTTTTATTCTTATTATTTTACTTATTCTTCTTATTCTTTTTAATCTTCTTATTTTTATTTTTCTTCTTATTCTTCATATTTTTCTTTTTATTCTTAATCTTATTATTCTTTTTATTCTTCTAATTTTTCTTATTATTCTTAATCTTATAAGTATTTTAATTCTCATCATTCTTTTAATTCTTGTAATTCATATTATTCTTCTTATTATTCTAATTCATCATATTCTTAAGTTTTTAAATTCTTATTATTCTGCTTATAATTCGAATTATTATTATTATTTTGCTAATTTTTAATATTCTTCTTATTCCTCTTAATCTACATATTCTTCTTATTCTTCTTATTATTTTTATTATTTATATTCTTCTTATTCTTCTAATTCTTTTTATTGTTCTTATTATTTATTTTATTATTTTCTTCTTATTCTTTTTATTCTTCTTATACTTCTTTTTCTTCTTATTTTTCTTATTCTTCTTATTTTTTTATTCTTCTTATTCGTATTATTCTTCTTTTCTTCTTATTTTTTTATTCTTCTTATACTTATTATTATTATTTTTTTCTTCATTATCTTTTTATACTTCTTATTTTTCTTATTATTCTTATTCTTATTATTCTAATTATTCTTATTTTTATACTTATTCTTCTAATTCTTCTAATTTTTCTTATTCTTCTTATTCTTTTTATTATTCTTATTATTCTTATTATTCTTATTATTCTTATTATTCTTATTCTTTTTATTCTTATTATTCTTTATAATTTTCTTATATCACTTATACTTCTATTTCTTTTTAATCTTAATATTCTACTTATTCTTTTTATTCTTCTTATTCTTTTTAGTATTTTTATTGCTCATATTCTTATTATTCTTTTTATTGTTCTAATTATTCTAATTCTTCTTATTCTTCTTATTCTTCTTATTCTTCTTATTGTTTTTATTCTTCTGATTCTTCTGATTCTTCTTATTTTTAATATTCTTATTATTCTTATTATTCTTATTATTCTTATTATTCTTATTATTCTTATTATTCTTATTATTCTTATTATTCTTATTATTCTTCTTATTCATATTATACTACTTTTATTATTATTATTTTTATTCTTTTTTTTCTTATTATTCTTCTTTTTTTCTGATTCTTCTTATTCTTCTTCTCATTCTTATTCTTATGATTCTTATTATTCTTCTAATTCTTCTTATTCATAATATTCTTTTTATTCTTCCGATTTTTCTTATTCATTTTAGTTTTTTTATTCTTCTTATTTTTATTATTCTTCTTATTCTTCTTATTCTTATTATTCTTCTTATTCTTAATATTCTTCTAATCTCATTATTTTTCTTATACTTATATTAATTATTATTATTCTTATTCTTCATATTCTTCTTATTGTTCTTATTCTTCATATTCTTGTTATTCTTCTGGTTCATCATATTCTTTTTATTCTTCTTATTAGTCTATGTCTTTTAATTCTTACTATTCTACTTTTTATTCTAATTATTTTTAATATTCTTTGAATTCTTCATATTCTTCTAATTCTTCTAAGTCTTCTAATTCTTCTTATTCTTCTAAATCTTATAATTCTTATTATTTAATTTTTATTCTAATTCTTATTATTCTTTTTTTTCTTCTAATTCTTCATATTTTTCAAAGTCATATAATTCTTTTTATTCTGGTTATTTTTATAATTCTTCATTTTTTTTTCTTTTTATTCTTATTATTTTTCTTATTCTTCTTATTTTTTTTATTCTTCTTATTCTTCTTATTCCTTTTATTCTTCTCACACATATTACCTTTCTTATTCTTCGTATTCTTCTTATTCTTATTATTCTTTTATTATTCTTTTTCTTGTTATTCTTCTTATTCTTTTATTCTTCTTATTCTTCTTATTCTTATTATTCTATTTATTCTTCTTATTCTTCGTATTCATTTTATTCTTTTTATTCTTAATATTCTTATTATTCTTCAGATTTTTCTTTTTTTTTAGTTTTTTTATTATTCTTATTTTTATTATTTTTCTAATTCTTCTAATTCTTATTATTCTTCTTATTTTTAATATTCTTCTAAATCTTATTATTTTTCTTAATCTTATATTAATTATTATTATAATTATACTTCATATTCTTCTTATTGTTCTTATTCTTCATATTCTTGTTATTCTTCCGATTAATCATATTCTTTTCATTCTTTTTATTCTTCTACGTCTTTTAATTCTTATTATTCTACTTATTCTTCTAATTATTTTTCATATTCTTCTAATTCTTCATATTCTTCTAATTATTCATATTCTTTTAATTCTTTATCTTCTACTAAGTCTTCTAATTCATCTTATAATTCTAAATCTTATAATTCTTATTAAACTACTTTTTCTTCTAATTCTTATTATTCTTTTTATTCTTCTAATTCGTCATATTTTTAAAAGTCTTATAATTATTTATATTCCACTTATTTTTATAATTCTTCTTTTTCTTTTTATTTTTTTTGTTCATATTATTCTTTTTATTCTTCTTATTATTCTTATTCTTCTTAATCTTCTTAATCTTATTATTCTTCTTATTCTTATTATTATTATTCATCTTCTTATTCTTCTTGTTCTTCTTCTTTTTCTTCTTTCTCTTCTTTTTATCTTCTTTTTCTTATTTCTCTTTTTTTTCTTATTTCTCTTCTTTTTATTCTTTTTCTTCTTTTTCTTCTTTTTCTTCTTTTTCTTCATTTTCTTTTTTTTCTACTCTTTCTTCTCTTTCTTCTCTTTCTTCTATTCCTTCTCTTTCTTCTATTCCTTCTCTTTCTTCTCTTTCTTCTCTTCCTTCTCTTTCTTCTCTTTCTTCTCTTTCTTATCTTTCTTCTCTTTCTTCTCTTTCTTCTCTTTCTTCTCTTCTTTTTCTTCTTTTTCTTCTTTTTCTTCATTTTCTCTTCTTTATCTTTTTTTTCTTTTTCTTCTTTTTCTTTTTTCTCATCTTTTTCTTCTTTTTATTCTTTGTTTTATTTTTCTTCTTTGTTTTATTTTTCTTCTTTTTTTATTTTTCAACTTTTTCATCTATTTCTTTTTTTTCTTATTATTCTTCTTACTATTCTTATTATTCTTATTCTTCTTATTCTTCTTATTCTTTTTATGCTTTTTATTCTTATTTTTCTTCTTATTCTTATTATTCTTCATATTCTTCTTATTCTTCTTATTATTTTTCATTTTCTTATTCTTCAAATTCTTATAATTATATTTATTCTTTTTATTCTTCTTCTTCTTATTTTGTTTCTTATTATTCTTATTATTCATATACTTCTTATTCTTATTATTCTTGTTATTCTTCCTTTTGTTTGTATTCTTTATATTTTTATTATTCTTCATTTTATTCTTATTCTTTTTATTATTCTTATCATTCTTATGTTTCTTATTGTTCTTATTATTCTTATTTTTATTATTGTTCTTATTCTTTTAATTCTTTTTATTATTCATATTCTTTTTATTCTTTTATTTATTCTAAGTCTTCTAATTCTTTTTATTCTGCTTATTATTTTTATTTTTCATATTTTTCTTATTATTTTTATTTTTATAATTTTATAATTCTTCTTATTCTTCTTATTCTTCTTTATTCTTCTTTATTCTTCATATTCGTTTTATTCTTCTTATTCTTATTATTCCTCTTATTCTTATATCTCTTATTATTCTTCTTATTCTTCTTCTTCTACTTATTTTAATTCTTCTTATTCTTATTCTTGTTATTATTATTATTATTATTCTAATTCCTCTAATTTTTCTTTTTATTCGTATTCTTCTTATTCTTTTTATTATTCTTAATCTTCTTAATCTTCTTATTCTTCTTATTCTTTTTATCCTTTTATTTTTTTTATTCTTCTTTTTCTTTTTATTCTTTTTATTCATTTTATTATTATTATTCTTCTTCTTCTTATTCTTCTTCTTCTTTTTAATATTCTTTTTATTCTTCATATTATTCTTATTATTCTTATTCTTTTTATTCTTCTTCTTCTTCATATTCTTTATATTCTTCATATTCTTCTTCTTCATATTCTTTTTATTCTTCTAATTCTTCTTATTCTTCATCTTCATCATATTCTTTTTATTTTTTGTATTCTTCTTATTCTTTTTATTCTTCTCATTCTTCTTATTCTTCTAATACTTTTTTTTATTTTATTTTCTTCTTATTCTTTTTATTCTTCTTATTCTTTTTATTATTCTTATTTTTATTCTTATTCTTCTTATTATTCTTATTATTCTTATTCATCTTATTTTTCTTATGCTTTATATTCTTCTAATTATTCTTTATCTTCTTATTCTTCTTATTCTACTAATACTTCTTATTCTTTTTATTCTTCTTATTCTTCTTATTTTTCTTATGCTTTATATTATTCTTATTCTTCTTATTCATCTTATTCTTCTTATTCTTCATATTCTTCTTATTCTTAATATTCTTTTTATTCATCCTATTTTTCTTATCCTTTTTAGTTTTTTTATTTTTTTCTTTTTTATTATTCTTCTTATTTTTCTTATTCTTTTTATTCTTCTTATTCTTCATATTGTTTCTATTCTTAATATTATTTCTATTCTTCTTATTCTTCTTATTCTTCATATTGTTTGTATTCTTAATATTATTCTTATTCTTATTATTCTTCTTATTTTTCTTATTATTTTTAATTTTTTGATTCTTCAAATTCTTATTATTATATTTTTTATACTTATTCTTTGTATTCTTTTTATCTTTCTTATTCTTCTTATTTTTTTATTTTTCTTATTCTTCTTTTTATTCTTTTTCTTCTTCTTTTTTTTATTCTTCTTATTCTTCTTATTCTTCTTATTTTTCTTATTTTTCATATTCTAATTATTCTTATTTTTATTCTTATTCATCTAATTATTTTTATTATTCTTTTTCTTCTTATTTTTAATATTTTTTTAATTCTTCTTATTCATCTTATTCTTCTTATTCTTAATATTTTTTTTATTTCTCTTATTCTTCTATTTTTTTAATCTAAATAATCTTCTTATTTTTCTTATTCTTTTTGGTATTTTCATTCTTCTTATTCTGAATATTTTTATTATTGTTCTAATTCTTCTGATTCTTTTTATTTTTTTGTTCTTCTTATTCTTCTTATTTTTAATATTATTATTATTCTTATAATTCTTATTATTCTTATTATTTATATTATACTACTTTTAATATTATTCTTCTTATTCTTTATTTTTCTTATTATTCTTTTTTTTTGATTCTTCTTATTCTTCTCATTCTTCTCATTTTTATAACTCTTCTTATTCTTTTTATTTTTAATATTCTTCTTATCTTCTTATTCTTCTTATTCTTCTTATTCATTTTATTTTTCTTATTCTTAATATTCTTATTATTATTTCTATTTTTCTTATTATTTTTTAGTTTTTTTATACTTCTTACTTTTATTATTCTTCTTATTCTTCTTATTCTTCTTATTCTTCATATTCTTCTAAATCTTGTTGTTATTATTATTATTATTATTATTATTATTATTCTTCTTCTTCTTCTTATTCTATATATTATTCTTATTATTCATATTCTTGTTAATCTTCTTATTATTTTTATTCTTCTTATTCTTTTTTTTATTCTTGTTCTTCTAACCCTTTTAATTCTTATTATTCTACTTATTCTTCTATTTATTTTTTATATTCTTCTAATTCTTCATATTCTTCTAAGTATTCTTATTCTTCTTATTCTTCTAAATCTTATAATTATTATTATTCTACTTTTTATTATAATTCTTATAATTCTTTTTATTCTTTTAATTCTTCATATTTTTCAAAGCCTTATAATTCTTTCTATTATACTTATTTTTATAATTATTCTTTTTCTTTTTATTCTTTTTATTCATATTATTCTTTTTATTTTTCTTATTATTCTTATTCTTCTTAATCTTCTTAATTTTATTATTCATATAATTCTTCTTATTCTTCTTATTATTCTTATTATTCTTATTCTTCTTATTATTCTTATTCTTCTTATTATTCTTATTATTCTTATTATTTTTATTCTTCTTATTATTCTTATTCTTCTTATTTCTTTTATTCTACTTTTTCTTTTAATTATTTTTATTTTTCTTATAATTATTTTCTTCTTATCTTCTTATTCTTCTTATTCTTCTTATTCTTCTTATTCTTCTTATTCTTCTTATTCTAATTTTTTCAACTAATCTTCTTTTTATTCTTATTCTTCTGATTCTTCTTATTTTTTTGATTATTCTTATTCTTCTTATTCTTCTTATTTTTCTTATTCTTCTTTTCTTCTTATTTTTTTATACTTCTTATTCTTATTATTCTTCTTTTCTTCTTATTTTGTTATTCTTATTATTCTTATTATTCTTTGTATTCTTCATAATCTTTTTATACTTCTTTTTTTTCTTATTTTTCTTATTCTTTGTATTCTTATTATTCTTATTTTTATTCTTATCCTTCTAATTCTTTTAGTTCTTCTTATTCTTCTTATTCTTTTTATTCTTCGTATTCTTCTTATTATTATTATTCATTATAATTTTCTTATTTCTTTTATTCTTCTATTTCTTTCTAATCTTAATATTCTTCTTATTCTTTATAGTATTTTTATTCTTCATATTCTAATTATTATTTTTATTGTTCTAATTATTATAATTCTTTTTATTCTTCTTATCTTTTTATTTTTGATATTCTTATCATTCTTCTTATTCATTTTATTCTTCTTATTCTTAATATTCTTTTTATTCTTCTAAATTTTCTTATTATTTTTAGTTCTTTTATACTTCTTATTTTTATTATTCTTTTTATTCTTATTATTATTCTTATTCTTCTTAAACTTCTTAATCTTATTATTTTTATTATTCTTCTTATTCTTATTATTCTTCTTATTTCTTATTATTCTTTCTATTCTTCTTATTCTTTCTATTCTTCTTATTTTTTTTTCTTATTCTTCTTATTCATCTTAATCTTATTATTCTTCTAATTCTTTTTATTTGTCTTATTCTTCTTATTCTTCTTATTCTTTTTATTCTTCTTATCCTTTTTTTGTTCTTATTCTTTATAATCTTATAATTTTTCTTATTCTTTTTATTCTTCTTATTCTTATTATTCTACTTATTCTTCTTATTCTTCTTATTCTTATTAATCTTCTTATTGTTCTTATTCATATTAATCTTCTTATTCTTATAATATTTTAATAATAATAATAATTATTATTTTTATTATTTTTCTTCTTATTCTTTCTTATTCTTCTTTTTCTTCTTTCTCTTCTTTTTCTTCTTTCTCTTCTTTCTCTTCTTTATCTCTTCTTTATCTTCTTTTTTTTCTCTCTTTTTTTCTTTCTCTTCTTATTTTTCTCTTTTCTTTTTTCTTCTTTTTCTTCTACTTCATTTTCTTCATTTTCTTCTTTTTCTTCTTTTTCTCCTTTTTCTGCTTTTTCTTCTTTTTCTCATTTTTGTCCCTTTTGTCCATTTTCTCATTTTCCTCATTTTCCTCCTTTTCTTCCCTTTCCTTATTTTTTCTCCTTTTTCTCCCATTTCTCTCCTTTCTCCCCTTTCTCCCATTTCTCCTCGTTCTCCCCTTTCTCCCCTTTATCCCCTTTCTCCCCTTTATCTCCTTTATCCCCTTTCTCCCCCTTTATCCCCTTTATCCCCTTTATCCCCTTTCTCTACTTTCTCTTCTTTTTTCTTCTTTTTCATTTTTTCCTTTTTTTTTCTTCCTTTTCTCATCTTTCTCTTTTTTTTTCTCTTATTTCTCTTATTTTTCTTCTTTCTCCTCTTTTTCTTCTCTATTCTTTTTATTCTTTTTCTTTGTTTTATTTTCCTTCTTTTTTTTCTTTTTCATTTTTTTCTTCTTTTTTTTATTATTCTTCTTACTATTCTTATTATTCTTATTCTTCTTATTCTTCTTAATCTTCTTATTCTTTTTATACTTATTCTTCTTATTTTTTTCTTATTCTTATTATTCTTCATATTCTTCTTATTCTTATTATTCTTCATATTCTTCTTATTCTTCATTTTCTTCTTATTATTTTTCATTTCTTATTCTTCAAATTATTATTATTATATTTATTCTTTTTATTCTTCTTATTCTTATTTTGCATCTTATTCTTATTATTATTCATATTCTTCTTATTCTTTTATTTCTTCTTATTCTTATTATTCTTGTTATTCTTACTTTTGTTCGTATTCTTAATATTCTTCTTTTGCTTCATTTTGTTCTTATTATTCTTTTTGTTCTTATTCTTCTTATTGTTCTTATACTTATTATTCTTTTAATTCTTTTTATTAATCATATTCTTTTTATTCTTCTTTTTCTTCTAAGTCTTCTAATTCTTTTAATTCTTCTTATTCTTTTTATTTTTCATATATTTTTTATTCTTTTTTTCTTATAATTTTATTATTCTATTTATTCTTCTTTATTCTCCTTTATTCTTCTTTATTCTTCTTCTTATTCTTCATATTCTTCTTCTTATTCTTCTTATTCTTATTCTTATTATTCCACTTATTCTTCTATTTCTTATTCTTCTTCTTATTCTTCTTCTTCTACTTATTTTAATTCTTCTTATACTTCTTATTCTTCTACTTATTTTAATTCTACTTATTCTTCTTATTCTTCTTATTCTTCTTATTCTTCTTATTATTCTTATTATTCATAATCTTCTTATTCTTCTTTTTCTTCTTATTCTTCTTATTTTTCCTTTTAATCTTAATCTTCTAATTCTTTTTATTCTTCTTATTCTTTCTATTCTTCTTTTTCTTTTTATTCTTTTTATTCATTGTATTCTTCTTATTCTTCTTCTTCTTCATATTCTTTTTATTCTTCTTATTCTTCTTATTCTCCTTATTATTATTCTTCTTCGTATTCTTTTTATTCCTCTTATTCTTCTTCTTCATATTCTTTTTATTCTTCTTATTCTTCATATTCTTTTTATTTTTTTTATTCTTTTTATTCTTCTTATCTTCTTATTCTTCTTCTTTTTCATATTCTTTTTATTTTTTTTATTCTTCTTATTCTTATAATACTTCTTATTCTTTTTTTTCTTCTTATTCTTTTTATTCTTCTTATTATTCTTATTTTTATTCGTATTCTTCTTATTTTTCTTATGCTTTATATTCTTCTTATTCTTTTTATTCCTTTTATTCTTTTTATTCTTCTTATTCTTATTATTCTTCTTATTCTTATTATTCTTAATATTCTTCTCTTACTTCTTATTCTTTTTAGTTTTTTTATTTTTTTTTATTTTAATTATTCTTGTTATTCCTCTAATTCCTCTAATTCTTCTAATTCTTTTTTATTATTCTTATTCTTCTTATTTTTAATATTCTTATTATTTTTATTATTTTTCTTATTCTTATTATACTAATTTTTTTATTCTTCTTTTTTATTATTCTTTTTTATTATTATTCTTATTTTTCTTATTCTTCTAATTTTTCTTTATCTTCTAAATTCTTCTTATTATTCTAATTCTTTTTATTTTTATTATTATTTTTATTATTCTTATTGATCTTATCTTCTTATTCTTCTTATTCATCTTATTCATCTTATTCTTCTTATTCATTTTATTCATCTTATTCTTCTTATTTTTCTTATTTTTCTTATTTTTAATATTCTTTTTATTCATCCTATTTTTTTTATCCTTTTTAGTTTTTTTATTTTTTTTATTTTTATTTTTCTTCTTATTTTTTTTATTTTTTTTATTCTTAATATTCTTTCTTCTTTTTCTAAATCTTATTTTTCTTTTTATTCTGCTAATTTTATTTTATATTCTTATTCTTCATATTCTTCTTATTATTCTTGTTCTTCTTATATTATTATTCTTATTATTCTTGTTATTTTCTTTTTATTCTTCTTATTCTTTTTTTCTTCTTATTCTTTATAATCTTATAATTTTTCTTATTCTTCTTATTCTTCTTAATCTTTTTATTTTGTTTATTCTTCTTATTTTTTTATCCTTCTTATTCTTCTTATTCTTCTTATTTTTCTTATTCTTCTTTTCTTCTTTTCTTCTTTTTCTTCTTATTCTTCTTTTCTTCTTATTCTCCTTATTCTCCTTATTCTTCTTATTCTTCTTTTCTTCTTATTCTCCTTATTCTTCTTATCCTTATTAATCTACTTAATATTTTTTAATTCTTCTTAATTTTCTGATTATTTCATTTCTTCTTATTTTTCTTTTTTTTATTCTTATTTTTTTATTCTTATTCTTCTAATACGTCTTTTTCATCTATTTTCTTCTTTTTTTTGTAAAGTTTTTCTTATTAATAAAAAACTCTCTCTTTTGGTGGATGCATACCATTTTTACAATCTAGAATTACTCTTTTCCCCATTTACACCCTTGAATAAAATAAATAAAACAAATCACATTATACTTGAAGTGAATATTTTTTTTTAATCTCTAAATGCATCACTTCACTTTCATTCTGTTCATTATACTGCTTTACTTGAAGTATATCTCGACCTGTTTATCTTTTATTTCTCTGTCTCTTATGCTTTTTTGTTGGCCCCTTTCCAATTTGCAGCCACCTTGTCATCCTGCCTTTAATTGAAATTTTGGCAGCCTCTTTACTATTTTAATCATATTTCCTTTCCTCCTCTGCCTTATATTATCAATGCATTTGACCCTGCAAAACAATCACTCCTGCCCAAGGAAATAGAAACTACTGTTATCTACTAGCAGCATATCCTTTCACTGACACTTGTAGGCTATTTTAATGCTTGATAGCCACTTTGCCTTATGTCCCTGAACTTCAATCAGCATAACATGATATATGTTGCCTCTAATGCAGCCCTTAACCCCTTTTGCACCCTTGACCATAAAAAAAGCTAAGCCTGCATTTGACAGCCATAACTCCTCTTCTAGTTGTAGCTTTATCTATCTTCATGAATTTAAAATAATTTGATGGCCTCTTTGCTGTTATATTAATTTCTGCCTAACCTCCTTTGCCTCATGTATGCATTTAACTGTATTCCCTGCACCACAATCCCACCAAGCCAAAACATAGAAAACATGCATATATTTTTATATTGCCTCCTAGCCGATAATGTTACTTTATTTTCACAGCCTCACTCTCTACCTTATATTCCTTTGCAGTTCCTACACGTTAAGCATACATGATAAAAGTATAGTCTCATACACTATTTAATATAGCAGGCCATCTGCACATTAAGAACTTCACATAGTTTTAGCTTTTAAAAAAAAATCCAAATATCTACTTAAGAAGTGACATTCAATCACTTACCATTTTTACTTTCCTGCCATAGGCCATTTCCATATCCATTCATCCTAACTCATACCTGTAACCCTAAAAACCAAAGTAGAGCAATATATATTTATAATTTCCCAACATGACTAGGGAGATCAAAGAATTCTTTTAAAGCTACTACTTTTAAATTCTAATATACGAGAATTCTAATTTATCTAATATTATTAACCCTTTATATTTCTCCGGTATATCAGCCCCCTCAAACTCTTGTAATCCATTCTTCAAGCCTTCTTTAGCTAAGTTGTCTGACACATTTTATGTCAATTAAAAATCTACCTGTACTTGTATGTTAATATAATAGTCTTCTTTGCATATTTTAAGGCCTTTATGCAAGGCTAAAATGTCTGCATGCAAGGCTGAGGATGCTTTTCTTTTATTTGTAAAAGATTTTATAACCCCACCTTGCTCATTTCTTATCACACCTCCTCCCCATGCCTTTCCCATGTCCCTGTTAAAACTACCATCTATGTTTAAAGCAAGCCTTCTCCATTGAGGTTATTCCCATCATAACATTCTAACCTCAGGGATTTTTTCCTTAATTGCATGTAATCTCAATATCCTTCTTTTCTCATCTTCCATTTCCATGTTTCTAAGTTTTAATGGAAATCTTACAAATACCCATGAATAATCATTTTTAATTTCTTCTATTCTTCTTATTCTTTTTTTTCTTCTTATTTTTCATATTATTAATATTCCTCTTATTCTTATTATTCTACTTATTTCTACATATTATTATTTACTTCTTATTCTTCTTATTCTTCTTATTCTTTTTTTTTTTATTATTCTTATTCTTCTTATTTTTTTTATTTTTTTTATTCTTTTTATTCTTATTATTATTATTATTATTCTTATTCTTCTTATTTTTCTTGTTCTTCTTATTCTTATTTTTCCTCTTATTCTTCTTATTCTACTAATTATTATTCTTCTTCTTATTATTCTTTTTCTTCTTATTTCTTTTATTCTTCGTTTTCTTTTTTTTCTTATTTAACTATTTCTTTTTATTTTTTTATTGTTCTTAATTGTCGTATTCTTCTTAGTGCTCTTAATTTTTTTTATTCTTCTTATTATTTTTATTCTTTTTATTTTTCTTATTTTTCTTATTTTTTTTATTCTTCTTATTTTTCTAATTCTTCATATTCTTTTTATTCTTCCTATTCTTTTTATTCTTCTTATTCTTTTTATTCTACTTAGTCTTCTTTTTCTTCTTATTCTTATTATTCTTCTTATATTTTTTTTGTCTAATACTTCTAATTCTTTTCATTCTTCTTATTCTTCATATTCTTCTTATTGTTCTTATTCTTCTTGTTCTTTTTTTTATTCTTATCCTTCTTATTCTTATACTTCTTATTTTTTTTTCTTCTTATTCTTCCTATTTATTTTTTTCATCTTATTCTTTGTATTCTTCTTAAACTTCTTAATGTTATTATTTTTATTATTCTTCTTATTCTTCTTATTCTTTTTATTCTTCTTATTATTCTAATTCTTTTTATTCTTCTTATTCTTCTTATTATTCATATTCTTCTTTTTCTTATTTTTATTCTAATTCTTCTTATTCTTCTTATTCTTCTTATTCTTATATGTCTTTTAATTATTCTTTATCTCCTAAATCTTCTAATTCTTTTAATTCTTATTATTATTATTATTATTTTCTTCTTATCTTTTTTAATATTATTATTCTTCTTAATCTTCTTATTCTTCATATATATCTTATTTTTTTTATTCTTCATATATATCTTATTCTTTTTATTCTTCATATATATCTTATTCTTCTTATTCTTCTAATTTTTATTATTCTTCTTATCCTTATTATTTTTGTTTTCTTCTTATTCTTGTAATTCTTTTAATTCTTCTTATTCATATTATTCTATTTATTCTCATTAATCTTTTTTATTCATTTAGTCTATGTATTCTTCTTTTTCTTGTAATTTTTCTTTTTCTTCTCATTTTTTTTACTCTTCTTATTCTTCTTATTTTTATATTCTTCATATTCTTCTTATTCTTATTCTTATTCTTCTTATTCTTATTATTCTTCATAATCTTCATATTCTTCTTATTCATATATTCTTCTTATTCTTCCTATTCTTTTTATTTTTTTTATTCTTCTTACACTTTTTATTCTTCTTATTATTCTTTTTCTTCTAATTCAATGTTTTCTTTTTATTCTTCTTATTCTTATTCTTCTTTTTCTTATTAATCTTCATTTTTTTTTATTTTTCTAATTCTTCTTATTTTGCTTATTCTTCTTATTCTGCTTATTCTTCTTATTCTTCATTTTAGTTTTATTCTTCTTATTCTTATTATTCTTATTCTTCTTATTCTCTTTATTATTTTTATTTTTCCTTCTCTTCTTCTTCTACCAAGTCTTCTAATTCTTCTTATTCTACTTATTCTTCTAATTATTCTTATTTTTCTTATTATTTTTTTCTTTTTATTATTCTTATTCTTATTATTCTTCTTATTCTTCATATTCTTCTTTTTCTTCTCATTCTTCTTATTATTCTTATTCTTTTTTTCTTTTTTTTCATCTCATTCTTATTATTATTATTATTATTATTATTATTCTTTTTATTCTTATTATTTTTCTTATTCTCTTATTCTTCTTATTCTAATTTTTATTATTATTCTTGTTATTCTTCTTATTCTTCTTATCCTTTTTTTAATAAAGCTTTATTTTATTATTATAACCCTCTATTTTGCCGGAGGAATACAATTGTTACAAGCTAAATTGCTACCCTTAACCCTTATACACCCTTCTAAACCCAAAAAATATGAAAGCAAGCAAAATTTAACACATTAAATATCATCCTACTCTTCTTGTTTTGTCTGCTATCTATATCTTTTATTCATTGAAGCTCTTCTTGATTATTCTGCTTGTCTGCACTTTAAGAGCCAAACAGTCTATTTAGATTCTCATACTACCTTCTGCCCTAATTTGTAGGGAATAAAAGCCTAAAAGCTGCTGCTATTTTAAATTCAATCGCTCTTACCTCTGCCTTCCTCTCTACCCACTTATGCTTCTTCTACTTCTAGCTTCATTTCTTGTCTCAAAGGTATAACTTGCACTTAAAAGATAAACCAACACCACTATGAAAAACAAAATTACATCCAACACATTATATTCTATTTCATTCCTCTTCTCTATTGCTATCTTTTGTCTTTATAGATTTTTCTAGGATTGTATTCTTCTTCTCCCTCAGTTATTCCATCTGCCCTTTTTGGGCGGGCGGGCCCTCAGTTCTCTCCCCTGCTGCTGCCTTAAGTCCTTTCCCTCCTTTTACCTATTGCTGCCTTTTGTCTATTGTCATTGCAGTTCCCCCTTTTGCCTCCCTATTGCTCTTTTTTTCATGCTGAATTTATCTATTATCATTCACTTCTTCTATCTCTGCTGCTATTTTCACCTCTCTTTTAATATCTTGCAATATCACTCAAAGACAATCACAAGTAATATCCAACAATTTAAGGCATTTATCTTCCCTGCATAAGTAGGGTACCTATTTTTCTTTTGTTCTACTTTAGCCTCTAGTTTATCCTTCTGCCATGTTTTGTCTCCAGCCCTTTTGGAAAAAACCAAGAAACAAGAATAACCATGACATCTATAGAAAATCTATTCTCTGGTTCTACCTTTATTGTTATTGTCATCTCCTCTTGTGCTAGTATAATAGAAAGCCTTAATGTTCTATGTAACCAAACCCAACTATAAGATTGTAGTAGTCCTTTATTCTATTTTGGGCATTCCATAGAACAAGGATGCTATATACTAACATATCTTATTTTTTAACACATTTGGCATCAGCATGCTGTAAACCAAAAATATAAACTATGGCATATACAAATTCCACCTTTCATGACCGGGCATCCCACAGGACTAGGATGCTATGTACCTGCATATAGATAGCAACACTACAAGACCTCCCATAAGACCAGAATGCTATAAACCTTATCTTGCCATTTCCCCGGCACAAGGCTCCTTGTACCTATTCTTTTGCTTATTACATAATTTGATTTTAGATCTTACTTGGTCTTTTAAGTTTTTAGTTATATATACTCTCATTATCTATTTTTATGTGTTCTAACATGCGGACAACCCATTCTATCCAGTGCCTCCAGCACTTTAAACCTTTTAGAAATATTTTCACTTTCAAAGATTTGTATTCCTTTCCTCAACCCTTCTTTTGCGAGCTTATCTTCCAAAGCATTTGCCTTCCTAAATATGTGTATTATATTAGCATCCAGTTCTTTCATTAGGGTTCTAATGTTTTTTGCTTCATCCTCATGTCTCCACAGATCTAATCTTTCAGTAGCTAGCTCTACTAGTAGACTTGAATCCACTTGAATTTGTATATTCTCGAGGTTACTTTCTTTGGAAATTTGTAATCACTTATATAGTGCTCTGATTTCTGAGTGCAATGCAGAGTTCACCTTTCCCTTCATTGTGAGGACTTTTACTATCCTTCCCTCTGTATTTCTAATTGCTCCTCCTCCTCCTACTTCTCCCATATCTTTATTAAAGCTATTGTCCGTGTTGAGTGGCAGGTTACTATTTGATGGCTTATTCCATTTTGTGAATTAAACCTCTGGCCACTTCATTTTTTCTACATGAAGTTTCTATTCATTCTCTATAGCACTTTCTACTTCTAATTTTGAGACTTTTATAGGTTTTGCAATAGATAGATTAATTAATTCTTTATTTCTTCTAAGATATATTTTTTATCCATAGGGATTGAGTAAAATCTACTTTTATTTCTAGCTTTCCATATACACCAGATTTCTATGAGTGGAAATTTATTTCTAGTCCATTTGAGCATTTTACTACTCGTAGCATACTCTTTGCAGCTTAAAAGTCTGGCCTTCAAGCTGGCTTCTTTGTTCTTAGTCTTTATGTGGTTTTCTATATAATGCCACACTTCTGTGTCAATTTTTCCCTGCGAAAATATTTGCTCTATATTTTCCACTGCTACGGAGCAACATTCACATCTTGAAGCTAACCTTATACTCTCATATTGTATATTCTCATCTACTAGAATCACGTTCTCTAATACTTTCCACATAAAAGTCTTTATCTTTTGTTGTGCCTCGCTTTCCCAAATATAATTATATAAAGATAGATGATTAGTTCTATTTCTCACAATTGTTTTTGCCAACTTCATTGTAAAATTGCCTTGAGCATTTAACATCCATTTTCACCCACTCTTTTTTAATATTGAATGTTTATCAACTAAATCTCTTTGTTTTAACATTAATTTCTAGGCTTTAGAAGCCTTCCTATGATCTTTAAAATTCTATTTTTTTGTTTCATATTTTGGTCTTTAAAATTTAGCCTAGAGACTATCATTTTTTTCGTCTCCACAAATTTTTACAGGCCCACGCATTGATCATATCTTTCAAGCTAACCAAGCATAGATTCACTTCCACTTTTGGATGACTTAAGTCTTCCCATTTTTTCCAGTGTAATTTTGGTTTTCCTTTATTTTTTTTCCATAGGAAAGAAGCCATTTCCTTCTCCAGTTTATTAAACTTTTTTGAAGGATTAATGTTCATGCATATATGTGCTAGCAAGCCTTTTAAAACATGGGCTATGAGTGGGATCCTCCCTCCAAAACGTAATAAGTTTTCTTTCCATCATGCTATTTTCTTTTTTATCTTTTCTATTGAAAAAACTTAAATATTCTTCTTTTAACCAACCATCAAATATTGGACAACTCAAATACATTAGAGCGCCCTTCCTCTAGGTAAATTTTCTAATCTTTTTTATTCTTTGAGCTACTCTTTCAGAAAAATTTTTTGATTTAAGAAGCTAGCATTTCGCTTTATTTAATATTTGAATTGTTTCCCCCTCAAATGTTTGGAAGATATCTATTAGATTACTTATTGATCTATTGTTTGCATTTGTGAAGATGATTAGATCATATGCATATGAAAGGCATCCCATTAACGGAGTGTTTCTTGCTTAAATGTTAACATTTTTCTTTTTTTCATTCAAATTTAAGATGAACAAATCCATGTAAATATTGAATAACACAGGGGATAGTGGGTTTCCTTGTCTTAGACATCTTATTAGTTTGAATTCTCCTCCTTTTATTCCCATTTACTAGTATTCTCACCCATACACTAGAAATGCATCTATAAATCAAATCAATCCTGGTTTCTAAGAAACCTCATTTTCTCATAGCATAACATAGCATATCCCATTTTACTTGGTCAAATACTTTCGATAGGTCCAATTTTATTACCACATTATGTCCTCTTGTCTTTGTTCTAATTTCTTTCATCATTTCTAAAACCAAGCTTATATTTTCTATCATTAGTCTATTTTTAACAAAAGCTATTTGTTCTTCTGATATTATATTTGGAAGAGTTATGCTTAATCTATTCAATAAAATTTTAGCTAATATCTTATAAACTGAATTACATAAGCTTAATGTTCTTAAATCTTCATATTTCTACGGGTTATCATATTTAGGAATCAATACTATTAACAAGATAGCATGTTTTTGTGATATCGGCCCCTACGAATATCCATTTGATTGCTGCTATCAGCTCTTCTTTGATTATATTCTAGAATCTTTGAAAGAAGACATTATTCCATCCATCTGGCCCTAGTGAACTATCTTTATTCATACTGAAAACTACTTTTTTTATTTATTATTCTTCTCGGAAATCTGTTAGCATAATATTTTTTTTATTTCATTACCTTACATTCCATGGCCTTCAATAGAGAGTTGCCTCTACATTCTATATTTTCAGAAGCTATTTTTTGAAATACTTTTCTACTTTTGCTATAATTAGATCCTCCTTGTCTGCCCAATTCCCCTCTCTATTTTTGATGAAATTAATCTTTTGTTTTAGATTCTTGATTCTTTCTACGGCATGGAAAAATATTGTATTATTGTCCCTTCCTTCAACCATTTAATTTTTGCTCTTTTTTTCCAATACACTTCTTCCATATGTAATCTAACTGTCCCTCCTTGATTCTTCTTATTTTTCTTATTATTCTTATTCTTTTTATTCTTTTTATTCTTCTTATTCTTCTTATTCTTCTTATTCTTCTTATTCTTCTTAGTCTTCTTATTCTTCTTATTTCTTTTTATTATTCTTATTCTTCTTATTTTTCTTATTCTTCTTATTCTTCTTATTCTTCTTATTCTTCATATTCTTCTTATTTCTTTTTATTCTTCTTATTCTTATTATTCTTCTTAGTCATCTTATTCTTATTATTCTACTTATTTGTATTATTGTTTTTATTCTTCTTATTCTTCATATTCTTCATATTCTTCATATTCTTCTTATTCTTCTTATTCTTCTTATTCTTCATATTCTTCTTATTCTTCTTATTCTTCATATTTTTATTTTTCTTCATTCTTCTTATTCTTCTTATTCTTCTTATTCTTTTTATTCTTTTTATTCTCCTTATTTTATTTATTCTCCTTATTCTTCTTATTCTCCTTATTCTCCTTATTCTTCTTATTCACCTTATTCTTCTTATTCTTCTTATTCTTCTTATTCTTCTTATTCTTCTTATTTTTCTTATTATTCTTATTATTCTTTTTCTTCTTAATCTTTTTATTCTTAGTTTTATATTCATTGTATTTTCTTATTTTTTTTATTCTTCTTAATTTTCTTCTTCTACTTATTCTTCTAAGTCTTTAATTCTTCTTATTCTATTTATTCTTCTTATTCTTCATATACTTCATATTCTTCTTATTATTCTTATTCTTATTATTATTATTATTTTTTATTCTTCTTATTATTCTTATTCTTCTCAATCTTCTCATTCTTCTTATTCATTTTATTCTTATTATTCTTTTTATTCAACTTATTATTCTTATTCTTTTTATTCAACTTATTATTCTTATTCTTTTTATTCTTATATGTCTTTTAATTATTCTTATTCTCCTTAATCTTCTAATTCATCTAATTCTTCTTATTCTTATTTTTTTTCTTAAACTTCTTATTCTTCTTATTTTTTCTTATTATTATTATTTTTCTAAATCTTCTTAATTTTTATATTCTTCATATTCTTATTATTCGTCTTATTCTTCTTATTCTTTTAATTCTTATTATTTTTCTAATTCTTCTAATTTTACTTATTCTTCTTATTCTTATTATTTTTCTGAGTATTATTATTCTTGTAATTCTTCTTATTTTTATTATTGTATTAATTTTTATTATTTTTTTAATTATTTTTATTCTATTTATTCTTCTTATTCTTATTATTCTAGTTATTCTTATTATTCTTTAATTCTTCTTATTCTTCTTATTTTTCTTATTCTTCTTATTCTTCCTATTCTTCTTTTTCTTTTAAGTCTTCTAATTCTAATTATTTTGCTTATTCTTCTAATTTTTCTTATTATTCTTATTATTCTGCATATTCTTCTTATTTTTCTTAATCTTATTATTCTTCTTATTCTTATTATTTTTGTTAATAATTCTTATTCTTGATATTCTTTTTTTTCTTCTTATTCCCCCCGTATTCTTATTATTATTATTATTATTATTATTATTATTCTTCTTCTTCTTCTTCTTCTTATTCTTTTTTTTATACTTATTCTTTTTATTCTTTTTATTATTCTTATTCTTCTAATTCTTCTTTTTTAAAGTTTTGTTTTATTATTATAATTGCCCTCTCTTTTGATCTAGGAATACCATTATTACAATCTAAAATACTACCCTTTAACCTTTTACACTCTCCTGTGCACAAAATAAAGAAAGCGATTGGGCTTTTAGACAATTATAGAAATACAAGTTTTGCTCATCCTATTTGCCTGAGTCTAACTCTATTCCTATGTAATTCCTAACTTCAACTTCTATTATGACCTGTATCCTTAATCGTTGAGTAGTCTGCCTTTACTGGATCCCGCTCTTTCTTTTCGGATTATCCATCTGCCAACAATATCCAATGTTTAGTAGGATTACTCCTTTTAGCTCCTTTTAGCTCTATGCCTCTAGTTCCCCTTCTACCTCACAAAATTTTCACCATCATCTCCTATGTATAGTTTTCTACCCTAACGAAATCAAACAGCCAAACAAAATAAATAATTCATATCAAACAAAATATTCATTAGATCCTACAGAGAGACAACATCCTGCTTCAATACTCCTCCCTTGTAATCCTCTATTAATCTTGATTTCCTGTTACACAGAAAATGAAAATAGATAAACTATTGCTTTTTCAATTTTTTTCTCTAGCACTGCCACATATTTCTCCTTCTTTCTTTTTCTCTTGCACTTACAATAAAACTAGGAACAAACAAACAGAAAGCATTATACATTCCTTCCTAGTTCTACCTTTCTAACCTCTCATTTTTCAAGTATATTGAGGGTTAAAGAAACAGAAAAGTAGTAATAGACATACAACATTTGCCTCTGCTATGTCTCAATCACATCCTCTAAAATATCTTCTGCCCTTACAAAATCAAAACCAACAAGCAATAAAGCAACAACAACAATACATTACAACCTAGAAACAGCCTATACTTTTGATGTTTTGATTTGCTGCCTATCCTTCCTTCCTCTTTCTACCTCTGATTTGTCCCCTGCCCTTACTACTAACAGTTTTAAACAAGCAATGCACTTACCAGCATTGCCTTTCTCTTTCTATCTCTAATTATATTCTACCCTATCAGAAGATCAAACACACTAGCAATACAAATAGTAGCAAAAAATCAATAAATCCATTTATCCTACTTAAAGTCATGTTTCATGATTCTGCCTTCCTATTTTCTGTGCTTTCCATTTGGTGCCAGTATATTGAGGGTTAATCTTTTGTTCTAAGAAACCATGTGAAAATAATAGACTAAACATCAACTTATTAAACCTTAAGTGCATATATATCTTTTAAGGTATATCTTTATCTATTTTATCTTCCACCCTACTTTTGCATATGTCCTAAGTATGTTTTACAGTATTCTAAAAGCTACAAGCCCTTCCTCAGGAAAAGGTTGACTCATGTGCTTCTATCTTACGCCCACAAACACCTCATCTCTTCATTTTATTATTATTATTATTCTTCTTTGTGACTCTGAAATAAGGAAAGACTATTTTGTCTAAATTAATTATACTTTTGTATTTGTCTGGAATCTCCTCCCCATCAAATTCTTGAAAGCGTTCCTTCCTACCCTCATTTGCTAACCTATCTATGAGTGTGTTTGCTTCTGTGTATATATGTATTACTTCACCATTCAACTCAATTAGTGCATGTCTAATACTTCATATATGTTCTTCATATCTCCATAATTCTAACTCTCCAGTGGCTAAATTCACCAATATGTGTGAATCTAGCTGTACTTAGATTTTTTAGAATTTGAATTTGATGCATATTTCAGGTCCCTTAAAGAAGGCAATAATTTCAACATGCAAGGCAAAAATATATATTCCCCTCATAGTGAATGATTTAATGACATTTCCTTGCTAATCTCTTATAACCCCTCTTCCTCCTGCCACCACCATATCTCTTTTAAAGCTTCCATCTATAATTAGAACTAATTTGGATTTTGGTGGTTTATTCCAAGTGAATGTTTTAAAACTTGGTGGTGTTTTTAATGGTTTCTTGCCTCAATAACCTTATAATTTATGCCTATTTATCCTTATTAATAATTCTAATTCTTATTATTCTTCTTATTATTCGTATTCTTCTAATTATTATTATTATTATTATTATTATTATTATTCTTCTTCTTCTTCTTATTTTTCTAATTGTTCTTATTATTCTTTTTCTTCTTATTCTTTTAATTCTTCTTATTCTTCTAATTCTTATTATTCTTCATATTTATATTATTCTTCTTATTCTTCTCATTCTTCTTATTCTTCTTATTCATCTTACTCATCTTATTCATCTTATTCATTTAATTATTCTTATTTTTCTTATTCAAAATCTTAATCTTATTCATGTTATTCTACTTAATCTTTATTTTCTTTAAATTTTTCTTATTCTTCTTATTCTTATTAATCTTTTTATTCTTCTTATTCTTATTAATCTTCTTATTCTTTTAATTCTTCTTATTCTTCTTATTATTCTTATTCTTTTAATTCTTCTTATTATTTTTTTCATCTTAATATTATTATTATTATTCAAATTATTTTTAATCTTCTTATTCTTTTTATTCTTCTTATTCCAATTGTTCTTTTCATTCTTCTTATTCTTCGTGTTGATCTTATTGTTCTTATTCTTCTTATTCTTCATTTTCTTGTTATTCTTCTTATTCTTCTAATTGTTCATATTCTTATTATTTTTCTTATTCTTATTATTTTTATTATTACTATTATTATTTTTAATCTTATTATTCTTCATATTCTTCTTATTCTTATTATTCTTCTTATTTTTCTAATTTTGTTTATTCTTCTTATTCTTATTATTCATTTTATTTTTCTTATTCATCTAATTCTTCTAATTCTTCTAATTTTTCTAATTCTTCTTAATCTTCTTATTCTTATTATTCTTCTAATTTTTCTTATTCTTCTTATTCATCTTATTTTTTTTATTCTTCATATTCTTATTATTCTTCTCATTCTTTATATTTTTATTATTCTACATATACTTCATAATCTTCCTAATTCTTCTTATTTTTTTTATTGTTCTTATTCTTATTATTCTATTTATTATTCTTATTCTTGTAATTATTTTTAATCTTATTATTCTTCTTATTCTACTTTTCTTTTTATTCTTCTAATTTTTTAAAAATTCTTATTTTTCTTATTCTACTTATTCTACTTATTCTTCTTATTCTCTTTATTCATCTTATTTTTCTTATTATTATTATTTTTCTACTAAATCTTCTTATTATTCTTATTCTTCGTATTCTTCTTTTTCTTTTTATTTTTTTATTCTTTTTATTTTTTTTAATCTTATTATTCCTGTTAATCTTTTTTTTCATCGTATTCTACTTATTCTTGCTATTATTATTATTATTGATCTTATTCTTCATATTCTTCTTAAACTTATTATTCTTTTAATTCTTATAATTCTACTTTTTCTACTTATTTTTCTTAATCTTATAATTCTTCTTATTCATCTTATTTTTTTATTCTTCTTATTATTCTTCTTATTCTTCTTATTCCTCTTATTATTATTATTATTGTACTTATTTTTTTTATTCTTCTTATTCATCTTATTCTTATTATTCTTCTTTTTCTTCTTTTCTTCTTATTCTTTTCATTTTTCTTATTCTTCTAATTATTCTATTTCTTCAAATTCTATGTATTCTTCTTATACTTCTTATTTTACTAATTCATGTTATTCTTCTTATTTTTTCTTCTTCTTATTCTTATTAATACTCAATTCTTCTTATTATTAATATTCTTCTAATTCTTATTTTTCTTCTTTTTTATCTTATTGTTCTTATTCTTCTAATTATTCTTATTATACTTATTCTTCTTATTCTTATTATTCTTCTTATTCTTCTTATTCATCTTATTCTTATTATTCTTCTTATTCTTCTTATTCTTCTTTTTCTTATTATTCTTCATATTCTTCATATTCGTCTTATTCTTATTATTCTACTTAATCTTATTAATATTCTTGTTGTTCTTATTCTTCTAATTATTTTAATTCTTCTAATTCTTCTTAATCTTCTCATTCTTCATATTCTTCATATTCTCATTATTTTTTTTTCTTATTCTTCTAATTATTATTATTATTATTATTATTATTATTATTATTATTATTTTTCTTCTAATTCTTATAATTCTTCTCATTCAAGTTATTATTATTATTATTTTTATTCTTCTTATTTTTTTATTCTTATTATTCTTCTTATTCTTATTATTCTTTTAAGTCTTCTTATTGGCTTTTATTCTTCTTAATCTTCTTATTGTTCTTATTCTAATTATATTGATTCTTTATTATTATTTTTTTTCTTATTATTTTTCGTATTCTTCTTATTCTTCTTATTCTTTTGATTATTCTTATTCTTTTTATTCTTTTTATTCTTCTTATTCTTCTTATTCTTTTTTTTATTCTTATTCTTCTTATTCTTCTTATTCTTTTTATTCTTCTTATTCTTCTTATTCTTCTTATTCTTTTTATTCATTTTTTTCTTCGTGTTTTTCTAATTATTTTATTTTTTCAAATTCTATATATTCGTCTTATATTTCTTATTCTTCTTATTCATATTATTCTTGTTATTCCTCTTTTTTTATTCTTCTTTTCTTATTATTCTTCTTATTCTTATTATTTTTTAGTTCTTCTTATTGTTATCATTGTTCTAATTCTTATTATTTTCATATTCTTTTTATTGTTCTTATTCTTCTTATTCTTATTATACTTCAAATTATTTATACTATAATTATTTTTCTTTTTCTTAGCATTCTTTTTATTTTTCTTATTCTTATTATTCTTTTTAATCTTCTAATTCTTCTTTTTTATTTTTATATTCTTATTCTTTTTATTATTCTTATTCTTCTTTTTCTTATTATTATGTTTAATATTCTAATTCTTCTTATTCTTACTATTCTCAATATTCTTCTTATTATTCTTATAATTTTTATTCTTAAAATTCTTTTTATTCTTCCTATTCTTCTTTTTCTTTTTTTTATTTTCTTATTAAAATTATTCTAATTATTCTTCTTAATCTTTTTAATATTATTATTCTTCTAATTTTATTATTCTTCTAATTATTCTTATTCTTCTTATTCTTATTAGTATTCTAATTCTTCTAATTCTTCTTATTCTTATTAGTATTCTAATTCTTCTTATTCTTCTTATTATTCTTATTCTTTTTATTCTTTTATTATGCGTTTTCTTCTTATTCTTATAATTTTTATTCTTCTTCTTATTCTTCTTATTATTGTTATTCTTCATATTCTTCTTAATATTTTTATTCTTATTCATTTTATTCTTTTAATTCTTCTTATTCTTCTAAGTCTTCTAATTCATATAATTCTAATTATTAATCTAATTTTTTATTATTATTCTTATTCTTCTTATTCTTCTTATTCTTCTAAGTAGTCTAATTCTTTTTATTCTACTTATTCTTTTAATTTTTCTTTTCTTCTTATTTTTATTATATCTTCTTATTCTTATTATTCTGCTTAATTATCTTATTATTCTTATTCTTATTTTTTTTATTCTTCTTATTATTCGTACTCTTCTTTTTCTTATTATTCTTATTATTTTCTTTATTCTACCATTTCTTCTTATTCATATTATACTTCTTATTCTTTTTATTCTTATTATACATTTTATTCTTAAAATTCTTTTATTCTTACTATTCGTCTTTTCGTCCATTTCTTATTATTATTATTATTATTATTATTATTATTCTTTTTATTATTATTATTCTTCTTATTCTTCATATTCTTCTTTTTATTCATATTCTTGTTATTCTTCTAAGTGTTCTTGTTCTTCTCATTCTATGTATTATTTTTATTGTTTTTTTTATAATTTTTTCTTATTCTTAGAATTATTATTATTCTTCTTTTTCTTCTTATTTTTGTTATTCTTCAGATTCTTCTAAATTTTATTTTTCTTCATATTCTTCTTATTTTTTATATTCTTTTTATTCTTCTAATTCTTTTAATTCATATTATACTACTTATTCTTCTTATACCAATTCTTCTTTTTCTTCTAATTCACATAATTCTTATTATTATGCTTATTCTTCTAATTTTTTTATTATTCTTATTATTCTTACTCTTTTATGTATTCTAATTCATATAATTTTACTTATTAGTTTACTTTTTTTTATTCTCATTCTTTTTATTCTTTTTTTTTTAGAAAATTTGTTTTATTATAATCAAAGCCCTCTCTTTTGGCGGAGGAATACCATTTTTACAAACTATACTCTACCCTTTCCCCTTTTACACCCATCCTTTAATCTACAAACAAAATAAAACATAATCAAAATAAGCTTTCAATGCATTTTTGGTATTTGCTCTTTATTAAATTTGCTGGAGATTGCTGTTTGCGTGGAGTTATTCCAGTGGTTGTATCATCCTGTCTTCTATTCTGGATCTTTTCAAATCTTATATGTTGTCCATCTTTGCAGCTTTAATTCACTAGCCCAAGAAAGCTCTAAAAACTGGCTATAATACATACTTATACAGGGCATGCAGATCCTTTTTACATACTCAACAGAGAGCTTCAACAATTCTGGTCATTAGGTATTTCCAGACTTTAAATCTGCCAAAAAAAATAATTCTAAAGTTTCCAGGTTATTTCTTACCCTCTTGAATAAAGCATTTTGATCGCATGAGTGTCTCATTGTTTTCTCCTTTTTTCTAGCTTCCATACTCTATCAGCCTTTCCTTATTGTGTTCTCCTTTATAGGACAGATTTTTTTATAACAGACACATTCAAAACCTATCAAACAGAAAACACGCACAAAAACAAACAAACATAAGTATAAACATCCAGCAGCCATCTTTTTATCAGCTCTATTATTGCCGTCTTCCACCTTGCGTCTCTTAGAGAAAAATAAAGAAAAAATAAGAAGAACATAGTCCTATTCACGCAATCCACTTATGCACATTCCTTCTTCCAAGTCCATTACTACTGTTGCTTTTTTCTTGCTGTACCTGGATATGTTAGACTGCAAAACACACAATAGTACAATACTTATAGCCACATATATCTAAACCCTTTAGTCCACCCCACAGGACCATGGTGGATATCCAGGTTAAGGCTATACTTTAATTGTTCGAATATATGGATATTCCATCTTATCCATTCTTATTATACCATTTTATCTATCAAGGATCGAATCCTTTATATATTCTCCATGTTTATTATTTTTCCCTTCATTAGTCAGTTTATCAGCTAAAGCATTTGCTTCCTTGTATATATGTTTGATAAAAGCGTTTAACGATAATGCTAGATGGCCGATCTCTTCTAATTCATCTTCGTATTTTCATAAAGTCTTTTTTTATTTATCATATCTACCACAGTTTTAGAGTCCGACTGAATGTCTATATTTCTTAGTCCTCTAGAGAGACGGGCCCTCAAACCATCTCTTAATGCTAAGATTTCTACATGAAGTGAAGAAGAGGCTTTGTAACTCCTTGAAAAGGCTAAAATGAGGTGACCTCTAGAATTTCTAATCACCACTCCTCCTCCTGCTAAGCCTATATTTCTATCAAAACTACCATCGGTATTTAAGGAGAGCCTATCTAATGGTGGTTTTTCCCACTTAACTCCTATAATTTTTTGTGATCTTTTCTTAGTAACCGTAAGATTCCAAAAATTTAAAATATCATTATTTAGAAAATTAGTCTAGACTGTTATCGGGCAAGCTTCTGAAGTACTTATTAATTCACTATTTATAGCTTTCCAGATGTCTTCCACCGACATTCTCTTACATTCATATCTACTGTCCTGGCCTTCCATATATACCAAATAGAAATATGAGGTATATTATTTTTAACCCATTTTTGTAATGAGTTTCTGGTGTACGCTATATACCATTTTTGAAGTCTATTTCTAAGAGGGATGCATTCGTGCTTTATACCCATTTCTAATTCTAATCTTTTCCAAATTTCTAAAGCTATCTTTCCTTGTGAAAATAAATGATCTATCGATTCATTTTCCTGAAAACAGCATTCACACCTAGAGGGAAGTTGAATACCTTTCTTTTTTATATTTACATCTATTGTAATAATATTAGAGAGAACTTTCCATGTGTTAGTTTTAATTTTTTGAGAGTTATCATTATTCCAGGTCCATTTAAATAGTGAAAGCTCTTCCTTTCTACTTCTCACTTTATCTTTGATGGTTTTGATAGATAATTTTCCATCTACACTCAATGTCCATTTCCAGCCACTTTTAGTGAGCTTAGAATATTTTTCTACGATCTCTCTTTGTTTAAGCATTTGCATCCACACTTGTGAAGCTCTACTCTTTTTTATTTCTGTGTTCGTATCCCCATCTTTGCAATATTTGGCCCTTATAAATTCTGCCCATAAACTATTATTTTCTTTAAGCCTCCACCATCTTTTACAAGCCCAAGCTTTAGCAAGATCATTCAAATCTATAAAACCTAGCCCTACTTCCTGTTTTGGAAAACATAGATCTTTCCATTTTTTCCAGTGAAGTTTACTTTTACCTTTATATGTCCCCCACAGAAAACAAGCCATTTCTTTTTAAATTCTTTTTTTATCAAGGGCTGGTAATTGAGTGATCATTAGGTTTTGCATGACTACGCTTTGAATTACATGTGTGATTAAGGTTATCCTGCCGCTCATAGATAACATTTCAACTTTCCATCCTGCAATTTTATTTTTGATCTTTTCGAGTAAGAATTCAAAGTATTCTGACTTAACTTTTCCTACATATAAAGGGCATCCCAGATATCAAATTGCTCCTTTTTTCTGCGAGAAACCTGTTATACTCTATACTCTATGTCCTAAACTCATAGGAGCTTTTTTAGCTATCATAAAATGACACTTTTTGCTGTTTATTTTTTGACCCGTTTCTTCCTCCATTACTCTCAACAAACTCATCAGGTTTTGAAGGGATCTAGCACTACCATTAGTGAAGATTACCACATCATCTGCATATGCAAGACAACTCACCAGGGGAGTACCTTTCGGTTGGCTGAAGGCACCTATTTCACCTGTGCAAATTTTGTCTTTGAGATTGACAATAAAGAGCTCTAAATAAATATTAAAGAGTGAGGGAGAAAGAGGGTCACCTTGTCTTAGTCCTCTAAGCGGCTTAATATCTCTTCCTAGCTCCCCGTTTACTAGAATTCTAATCCATGAGCTTGATATACATCTGTATATCAAGTCTATCCAGGTCTCCGAGAAACCCATCTTTCTCATGGTGAAACACAAGACATTCCATTCTACTTTATCGAAAGCTTTAGATAAGTCTAATTTTATTAATACATTATGTCCTCTAACTTTTTTGCCTATATCTTTAATCATCTCTTTAGCTAAGCAAATATTTTCCATTATAAGCCTATTTTTCATGAAGCCAGATTGCTCTTTCGAAATAATTTTAGGAAGGACAGAAGTTAATCTGTTTTGCAATAATTTAGACAGAATCTTATAAATAGAATTACATAGACTTATAGGTCTGAAATCATCTGCCTTTTTTGGATTGTTTGTCTTGGGAATTAGCACCATATATGTGCTACTCCATTTCTTGCCTATTTCTGCTCCATTAAAAATCCAATAAATGGAATTGAGAAGATCAGATTTTATGATAATCCAGCATTTTTGGTAGAACTCATTGTTCCATCCATCTGGGCTAGGGGAACTATTTGGGTCCAGGCTGAAAACAACCATTTTAAGCTCTTCTTCATCTGGGAATTTAATAAGGGCATCATTCTCTTCTCTAGTAATATTACAGTCTATTTTATGTATAAGTTCAACACCTCTCAAGGATGTATCCATTATAAATTGATTTTCAAAGTATTCATCAAAATGCTTTTTAATTTTTGTGTTATCATCTATCCAGGTATTATTACTATTTTTTATACATTTTATTCTTTGTTTCTGTATTCTTATTTTAGCTGCTCTTTGAAAAAAATTTGTGTTTTTATCTCATTCTTTTCGCCATTTTATTTTAGCTTTTTGTTTCCAAAAAATTTCCTCCATGAGGAGTTTTAATTTTAGTTCAGCTTGGGATTTACTAAGTGCTTCTCTACTCTCTTTATCTTGTAATATTTCATGTTCTATCTCTAATTTTTCAGCTTTTTTTCTGCTTCTATTATATTTTTGTTTATATTACCAAATATATCTCTATTCCATATCTTTAGATGTTTTTTTAATCTATTTAGTTTCATATTCCAGACTTGTGTCGGATTACCAGAGACTTCCAGAGACCAAGACTCTTTAACCATATTTATGAATGTATGATGCAAGCACCAAGCATTCTGAAATTTAAAAGGTTTACTCAAGAATATGGTCTGCTCTAAGGTAATTAACAATGGATTGTGATCCGAGCATGTTCTATTTAAATGTCTCACAGCCGTAGATCCATAACTTTCTAACCATTTCACATTGTATAAAACTCTATCTAGTCTTGCCCATATAGTGCCTTTGTTTTTCCTGTTATTGCACCAGGTATATTGTGGGCCTAAAAAGTTAGCTTCCATCAAATTGGCCTTTGATATAGCCTCATTAAAGTGTGAAATGGCACTAGTGCTGGGGGAATTACCTCCTTTTTTCTCACTGGCCTTTCTTATTATGTTAAAATAACCTCCTATTATCCATGGTTTGTTCAAACTTGATATTTTGGTCATACTATTCCAAAGCTCCTTTCTACCTTCTTTAATATATTTAGCATAGACTACCGAGATTACTTCATCTCGGGCATTATCTAGACTAAAATTGATTATTTGATCCGTCTCCTCCAATATATTTATATTAAATTTATTTTTCCAGAATACCCAAATTTTACTATTATTATTAGAAAATGCATTCTCAAAGCCCAGGACTCCTTTGTAATGATCTATTTGAACCTTATTCACCATAGGTTCAGCAAGCATTATAAGAGAAGAATTATATAATTTTATCATTTTTTTAATTTTTTTTATTGTGGAAGGGTTTGCAATACCCCTAACATTCCAGTAAAAGAATTTAACACCATTAGCTTTTTTGAGACCTTTTATTCCCAATTTTTGATTTTTGACTTTCGCTATTGTATTAAAAAACTGTGTGTTCTTGTCTCCATCTTTCAACCATTTTATTTTAGCCATCTGTTTCCAGAAGACCTCTTCCATGTGCATTCTAAGCCTTAGTTCTGCTTTAGCTTTGATGACTTTTATTCTAGTTATATCATCTTGCTTATTTTCATATTCTATTTCTAAGATTGTTACCTTTTGCTCCACTTCTTGAATTTTTCCAACTATGTTACCAAATACCTCCTTATTCCACTTATTAAGTGTCTAACGTAACTCCCTCAATTTTTTTCATAATATCTGTATGGGGTTACTTGATGCCAATTTTTTCCATGAGTTTCTTACTATTGTCTCAAAATCCTTGAGCATGCCCCATATATTTTGGAAGAAAAATCCATTCCATTTCGCGTTCCTTTTTTGATGGGTTATCAACAGCGGGCTATGATCTGAGCAAGTTCTACTTAGATGCCGGACTTTAATCTCCCCCATTTTATCTAGCCATTTCGAATTAACTAGCACTCGGTCTAGTCTCGACTAGATTGCTCCTCTTTTCTTCCAGCCGTTACACCAAGTGAATTTTGAACCTAAGTATTCTGTCTCTATTAATCTTGCACTGGCAATTGCCTCATTAAATTGAGTTATTGCTAACGGATTGGGTGGCCTGCCTCCCCTTTTCTCGGTAATGCTCCTAATAACATTGAAATCCCCTTCTATAATACATGGGGATTTTCTAGCTTCTATTATATCCAGCTCTTTCCAGAGTATTTTCCTTTCTTCTTTACCATTGCTAGCATAAACTACCGAGTAGATAGTCTCTGTGTTCTTACCTATTTTAAAACTAATTATTTGATTCTTATTCCTTTTTTTCTTTTTATTCTTCTTATTTCTTATTCTTTTATTATTAATATTCAATTTATTATTTTTATACTTTTTTTTCAACTTATTCTTTTTATTATTTTAATTCTTTTTATTATTATTATTCTTCTTATTCATCTAATTATTGTTATTTTTTTTATTTGTCTTATTTTCCTTTTTATGTTATACTTCTTATTCTTATTATTCAACTTATTTTTTTTATTATTCACATTCTTCTTATTTTTCTTATTCTTCATATTCTTCTTATTCTTTTTATTCTTCTTATTCTTCTTATTCTTCTTTTACTTCTTATTCTTCTTATCCTTCATATATTATTATTCTTCATATTCTACTTATTCTTCTAATTCTTCTTATTGATCATATTTTTCTTATTCATCTTATTCATTTTATTATACTTTTTTTATTTTCTTATTTATCATCTTATACTTCTTATTTTTATTTTCCTTTATATTCTTCTTTTTCTTAATATACTTTTTATTTTTCTTCTTATTATTATTATTTGTAATCTACTGACTCTTTTTTTATATTTATTCTTTTTATTCTATCTATTCTTATTATTATCCTTATTATTATTATTCTTCATATTAATTTTATTTTTTATATTCTTCTAATTATTTGTTTCTCCTTATTCTTCCTATTCTTCTTATTCTTCTTATTTTATTAATTTTTCTTATTCTTCTTATTCTTCTTATTCTGCTTATTCTTCTTATTCTTCTTATTCTTCTTATTCTTCTTATTCTCCTTATTCTTCTTATTCTTTTTATTCTTCTTATTCTTCTTATTCTTCTTATTCTTCTTAATTCATATTTTTTTTATTCATATTATTCTATTTATTATTTTGATTCTTTATATTCTTCATATTCATTTTATTCTTATAATTCTTTTTATTCTTATAATTATTTTTATTCTTATAATTCTTTTTATTCTTTTTATTTTTTCTTATTATTTTTAATCTTCTGATTCTTATTATTCTTTTTATTCTTCTTATTTATCTTTTTTGTGTTATTCTTGTTATTCTTCATATTCTTCTTAATCTTCTTATTCTTATTATTCTTATTATACTTCTTATTTTTGTTATTCATCTTATAGTTTTTATTTTTCTTATTCTTTGTATTCTTCTTATTCTTCTTATTCTTTTTATTCTTCTTATTCTTCTTATTCTTCTTTTTTCTTATTCTTTATATTCTTCTTTTTTCTTATTCTTCATATTCTTCTTATTCTACTTATTCTTTTTATTCTTCTTATTCTCCTTATAACTTATTCTTTTATTCTTATTATTCTATTTATTCTTATTATTCCATTTATTATTTTTATTATTTTTATTATTTTTATTATTTTTATTATTTTTATTATTTTTATTATTTTTATTATTTTTATTCTTTTTATTCTTATATATTTTTTCTTCTTATCCTTCTTATTATATTTATTCTTCTTATTCTTCTTATTCTTCTTATTCTTCTTATTTTTCTTATTGTTCTTATTCTTCTTATTCTTTTTATCCTTCTAATTCTTCTGATTCTTTTCATTCTTATTTTTTCTCTTATTCTTTTTATAATTTGTATTCTTCTTTTTCACATTTTTCTTGTTATTCTAATTATTCTTCTTAATCTTCTTATTTTTATTATTCTTCTTATTCTTCTAATTCTACTTTTTTTCTTATTTTTCATATTTTTCTTATCTATCTTATTATTCTTTTTCTTCTAATTCTTATTAATCTTTTTATTTATTATTTCTTCTTATTCTTCTTATTCGTTTTATTCTTCTTATTCTTTTTATTCTTCTTATTTTTATTATTCTTCTTATTCTTCATTTGCTTCTATTTCTTCTTATTCTTATTATTCTTCTTTTCTTCTTATTCTTTATATACTTATTATTTTTATTATTCATTATTTTCTTTTAATTCTTTTTATTCTTCTAATTCTTCTTATTTTTCTTATTTTTCTTATTCTTTTTATTCTCCTTATTCTACTTACTTTCTTATTTTTCTTATTCTTCTAATTCTTTTTATCTTTATTATTATTATTATTATTATTATTATTTATTCTACTTACGTTTCTTATTCTTTTTATTCTTCTTATTCTATTAATTTTTGTTATTCTCCTCATATTTTTATTCATATTATTAATATTCTTCATATTCTTCTGATTCTTCTTATTCTTCTTATCCTTCTTAGTCTTCTTATCCTTCTTATCTTCTTCTTATTCTTTTTTTCTTCTTATTTTTTATATACTTTTTATTTTTCTTATTCTTTTTATTCTTTTTATTCTTTTTATTCTTATTATTCTTCTTATTCTTTTTATTCTTCTTATTTTTATAATTCTTCTTATTTTTATAATTCTTCTTATTTTTATAATTCTTCTAATTCTTCTCATTCTTATTTTTATTTTTATTCTAATTATGCTTCTTATTCCTTTTATTCTTCATATTCTTTTTATTCTTCTTATTCTCCTTATAATTTTTTTTTCAACATATTTTTTCTATTCATCATATTCTTCTAATTCTTCTGATTCTTCTTATACTTTTTATTTTACTTATTTTAATTATTCTTCTAATTATTCTAATTTTTCTTATTCTTCTTATTCTTATTAATCTTCCTATTCTTCTTAATCTTATTATTCTACTTATTTTAATTCTTATTTTTATGCTTCTATTATTTTTATACTTCTTATTCTTCTTATTATTCTTATTCTTACTACTCTTCCTATTCTTCATATTCTTCCTATTCTTCCTATTCTTCCTATTCTTCCTATTCTTCTTTTCTACTTTTCTTCTTTTCTACTTTTCTTCTTTTCTTCTTTTCTTCTTTTCTTCTTTTTTTTATTCTTCATATTCTTCTTATTTTTTGTTTTCTTTTTATTCTTTTTATTCTTTTTATTCTTTTTATTCTTTTTATTATTCTTATTTCTTATTCTTCTAATTATTCTTATTCTTCTTATTCCTTATTCTTTTATTCTTATTATTCTATTTATTTTTTTTTATTCTTTTTATTTTTCTTATTCTTTTTATTCTTATAATTCTTTTTATTCTCCTTTTCTTCTTTTTCTTCTGATTCTTCTTATTCTTTTTCATTCTTTTTTTATTCTTTTTTGTGTTATATTTCTTATTATTCTTATTCATCTTATTATTTTTTTCTTATTCTTCTTATTATTCAAATTCTTCTTATACTTCTTATTGTTCTTATTCTACTTATTCTTCTTATTCTACTTATTTATTCATATTCTTTTTATTCTTCTTTACTTTTTTTCTTCTTATTCTTCTTATACTTCTTATTTTTATTATTCTTCTTATTCTTAATATTCTTTTTATTTTTCTTATTCTTATTACTATTATTATTATTATTATTATTTTAAATCTACTTACTCTTCTTATTCTTTTATTCTTCTTATTCTATGTATTATTATTATTATTTTTATTCTTCATATTATTATTATTCTTCATATTCTTCTAATTATTCTGATTCTTCTTATTCTAATAATAATAATTATAATAATAATAATAATTATTATTATTATTATTGTTATTCTTATTATTATTCTTATTCTTATTATTCTTCTTATTCTTCTTAATCTTATTATTCTTTTTTATTTTATTTATTCTTCTTATTCTTCATATTCTTCTTATTCTACTTATATTTTTTTTCTTATTACTTATTCTTTTATTCTTATTATTCCTTTTATTATTTTTATTCTTTTTATTCTTTTTATTCTTTTTATTCTTATATATTTTTTATTCTTCTTATTCTTCTTATTATTCTTATTCTTCTTATTATTCTTATTATTCTTATTATTCTTATTATTCTTATTATTCTTATTATTCATATTCTTCTTATTCTTCTTATTCTTTTTAATGTTCTTATTCTTCTTATTCTTCTTTTATTCTTATTCTTCATATTCTTCTTATCATTCTTATTCTTCTTATTCTTTTGATTCTTCTTTTTCTTTTTTTCTTCTTATTCTTTTTATAAATTGTATTCTTTTTTTCATGTTTTTATTGTTATTCTTATTATTCTTCTTAATCTTCTTATTTATATTATTCTTCTAATTTTTCTAATTCTTCTTTTTTTCATATTTTTCATATTCTTCTTATCCATCTAATTCATCTTTTTTTCTAATTCGTTTTAATCTTTTTATTTATTATTTCTTTTTATTCTTTTTATTAATCGTATTCTTTCTATTCTTCTTATTCTTTTTATTGTTCTTATCCTTCTTATTTTTCTTATTCTTCTTATACTTCTTATTCTTCTTATACTTCTTATTCTTCTTATTCTTATTATCCTTCTTATTCTTCTTATTCTTCTTATTCTTCTTATTCTTCTTATTCTTCTTATTCTACTTATTTTCTTATTTTTCGTATTCTTCTTATCCTTATTATTATTATTATTTTTTTTTTCTTTTTATTCTTCTTATTCTATTTATAATTATTGTTCTCCTCATTTTTTATTCATATTATTAATATTTTTAATATTCTTCTAATTCTTCTGATTCTTCTTATTCTTATTATTCTTCTTATCCTTCTCATCTTCTTATTCTTCTTTTCTTCTTATTCTTTATATACTTCTTATTTTTCTTATTCTTTATATTCTTTATATTCTTTTTATTCTTTTTATTCTTCTTATTCTTTTTATTCTTCTTATTTTTATAATTCTTCTTATTCTTCTTATTTTTATAATTATTCTTATTCTTCTCATTTTTTTTTTTATTTTTATTCTGCTTATGCTTCTTATTCTTTTTATTCTTCATATTCTATTTATTATTTTAATTCTCATTTTTATTTTTTTCATCATATTTTTACTATTCCTCATATTCTTCTAATTCTTCTGGTTCTTTTTATACTTTTTATTCTACTTATTTTTATTATTCTTCTAATTCTTCTAATTTTTCTTATTATTCTTATTCTTATTAATCTTCCTATTCTTCTTAATCTTATTATTCTACTTATTCTAATTATTATTTTTATTCTTTTTATTCTTTTTTTTCTTCTTTCTTTTTATTATTCTTATTTTTTCTTAATCTTCCTATTTTTCCTATTCTTCTCATTCTTCTGATTCTTCTTATTCTTCTTATTCTTCTTATTCTTCTTATTCTTTTTTTCTTCTTTTCTTCTTTTCTTCCTTTCTTCTTTTATTCTTTTATTCTTTTATTCTTTTATTCTTTTCTTCTTATTTTTTTATTCTTCATATTCTTCTTATTCTTTTTATTCTTCTTATTCTTTTTATTATTCTTATTTCTTAATCTTCTAATTATTCTTATTCTTCTTATTCTTTATTCTTTTATTCTTATTATTCTATTTATTTTTTTTATTCTTTTTATTCTTCTTTTCTTTTAATTCTTATAATTCTTTTTATTCTTCCTATTCTTTTGATTCTTCTGTTTCTTCTTATTTTTTTATTGTTCTTTTTTTTTTCTTTTTTGTGTTATATTTCTTATTATTTTTATTCATCTTATTGTTTTTATTCTTCTTTTTCTTTCCATTTTTCTTATTCTTCTTATTCTTCTTACTATTTGAATTCTTCTTATTTTACTTACTCTTCTTATTCTTTTTATTCTTCTTTACTTCTTTTCTTCTTATTATTCTTCAACTTCTTATTTTTATTATTCTTCATATTCTTCGTATTCTTAATATTCTTTTTATTTTTCTTATTCTTATTAGTATTATTATTATTATTATTTTTTGAATCTACTTACACTTCTTATTCTTTTTATTCTTCTTATTCTATCTATTATTATTACTATTATTCATATTATTATTATTCTTCATATTCTTCTAATTATTCTAATTATTCTTATTCCTTTAATTATTATTATTATTATTATTATTCTTATTCTTATTATTCTTCCTATTCTTCTTAATCTTCCTATTCTTCTTATTTTATTTATTCTTTTTATTCTTCTTATTCTTCTTATTCTTCCTATTCTTCTTAATCCTTATTCTTTTATTATTATTATTATTCTATTTATTATTTTAAATTTTTTATTTTCTTTTTATTCTTATAATTATCTTTAGTCTTTTTATTCTTTTATTCTTCTTATTCTTTTGATTCTACTTATTCTTTTTATTCTTCTTATTCTTCTTTTTTTGTGTTATTATTGTTATTCTTCTTAATCTTCTTATTCTTATTATTCTTATTATGCTTCTTATTCTTTTTATTCAACTTTTTGTTTTTATTTTTCTTATTCTTCATATTCTTTATATTCATCTTATTCTTCTTATTCCTTCTTATTCTTTTTATTCTTCTTATTCTTTTTATTCTTCTTTTCTTCTTCTCTTCTTATTCTTCTTATACTTCTTATTTTTATTATTCTTCATATTCTTCATATTCTTTTTATTCTTATTATTCTTTTCTTATTATTATTATTATTATTATTTGTAATCTACTTACTCTTCTTATTCTTTTTATTTTTCGTATTCTGTCTATTCTTCTTGTTCTCCTTATTATTCTTATTCTTCATATTATTATTCTTCTTCATATTTTTCTAATTTTTCTAATTCTTCTAATTCTTTTTATTCTTTATTCTTTATTATTATTATTCTTATTCTTTTTATTCTTCCTATTCTTTTTAATCTTTTTATTCTTCTTATTCTACTTATTCTTCTTCTTATTCTTCTTATTCTTATTATTATTCTTATTCTTCTTCTTCTTCTTCTTCTTATTCTTTTTTATTCTTTTTATTCTTCTTATTCTTCTTATTCTTTTTATTCTTCTTATTCTTCTTTATCTTCTTATTCTTCTTTATCTTCTTATTCTTCTTATTCTTCTTATTCTTTTTTTTTTATTCTTGTTTTTATTATTATTCTTCTTCTTAATCTTCTTATTTTTATTATTCTTATTATTATTCTTATTATTCATATCTTTCTTATTCTTCTTATTCTTCTTATCCTTCTTATTCTTATTATTCTTTTTTATTCTTTGTTTCATCTTATACTACTTATTATTTTTATTCTTCTTTTTTTTTTAAGTTTGTTTTATTAATAAAAATCCCTCTCTTTTGGTAAAGGAATACAATTTTTAAAATCTAGGACTACCCTTTTACACCCTTAAAAATAAAATAAATGAAACATTGCACGTTATGCATGGATTGTATCTTCTTATTCTAGCTCTAAGTGAACCCCTCCACTTTCATTATATGCTTAATCCACTTTATTTGAAGTGTATCTTGCCTTGCTTATCTTTTATTTATTTGCCCCTTATTCTTTTATACTTGCCTCGTTTCCTATCTGCAGCCATTTATTTGCTGTCATCCTGTCTTTAGTTGAAACATTTGACAGCTTCTTTGCTGGTTTCTTAAATGTTATTTTATCCTCCTCTACCTTATATTGTTAATTTCATTTGCCCATTGCATCTCCTGCACCTCAAGCATACAAAGCCAAGAACATAATATCAACAAATATCAATATATAAATTTCTTCCTGACTAACAGCACAAGCTTTCTTCACTGCCCCTTGCAGGCTGTTTGAATGCAGTAGTCTATATTTTGGCAGCCTCTTTTTTCTCTTCCTTCTGTTGTGTCTACTACAGTCCCTGCACTTCAAGCATACCAAGCCACAAAAGAATATATATTGCCTCTAGATCTACCCTTTTCCCCTTTTACACCCATGAAAATAAAATAAATGAAACCATGCACATTTTGCTTGAAGTGAATCTTCTTATTCTAGCTCTAAATGATCCCCTCCACTTTGATTATATGGTTAATCTTCTTTACTTGAAGTGTATCGTGCTCTATTTATTTTTATATCTCTGCCCCTTATGCTTTTATGCTTGGCTTCTTTCTCATCTGCAGTCACTTATTTGCTATCATCTTGTCTTTAGTTAAAAATTTGGCAGCCTCTTTGATGTTTTATTCAGTTTCAAGCTATCCGCCTCTACCTTATGTTGTTCATACATTTGAACACAATAGCACTGTATCTCTTCCCTAGTCCTTGCAGACTATTTGAATACAGACTGATGCTGAGTCTTGGCAGCCTTTTAGCTCTCTACCTCGTGTTGTAATGTCCACTGCAATCTTTGCACTTCAAGCATACCAAGCCAAGAAGAACAATGGAATATATATTGCCTCTTGACCAATAGCACGACCAAGAGACCTTACACTATTTTATACTGCATGCCAACCGTACACGTTGTAATCACACCTTAAGAGCTTCACATTATTTTAATTTATTTAAAGCCCAATTATCTACTTAGATACTGAAAGTTAGTGACTGCCCATTTTTGCTTTCCTGCCATAGTCCATTTCTGTATACTTCCATCTTCGCTAATACCTGTAATTCTGAAAACCAAAACAGAGCAGAGTATATAATTTTCCCACAGGACTAGGGAGTTCAATAATTTTTTTCCAGCTACTATTTTTGAATTCTAATGTACAGATATTCTAATTTTTCTAATGTAATTATGCCTTTATATTTATCCGATATATTAGCCCCCTTAAACTCTTTTAGCCCCTTTCTCATGCCTTCCTTTGATTAGTTGTTTGCTAAAGTGTTTGCTTCCCAATATACATGCATTACTTCCCCATTTAGGTCGGTTAAAATACTATTGATTGGCTCTATTTACTCATCATACTGCCACATCTCTATCTTGTTTTTAGCCAGATTCACCAGAAAAATAGAATTCAATTGTGCTCGTATATTTATATAAGAGTCTTCTTTGCATATTTTAAGGCCCTTAAGTAAGGTTAAAATTTCTGCATGCAAGGTTGAAGATGTTTTTTCCCTCATTATAAATGATTTTAGTATGCTACCTTCCGTATTTCTTATCACACCTCCTCGCCCTGTCACTCCTATATCCCTGTTAAAGCTACCATCTGTGTTTAGGGAAAACCTCCCATGTGAAGGTTTATTACAACATACCATTCTTACCTCATGAATTTTTTTCTTAGTTGCATGCCTGCCCCATATCTTTCTTTTTTTCATCTTCAATTTCAATGCTTCTAAGTTTTAAGGGGAACCCTGCTAATATCTATGAATATTCTTTTTTAATTTCTTCTATTATTCGATTAGCATTCATTTTAATATTCTCGAACCTACTTCTATTCATGTCTTTCCATAGATTCCAGATTGTGATATGCAAAATGTAATCCCTTGGCTAGTTACATACTTTATTCTTTGTATGTCTTATCCTCCATCTCATTAATCTTTCCTTGATGCCTTCTAACTTTTTGCTTATTTGCGCATCTCTTACAAGATAATCTCATACTTCCACTACTTTTTTGCCTGTTGAAAATAAATGATTTGTGCTTTCTATACTAGTATAACAGCATTCGCACTTGAAAGTTAATTTAACCCCTTTCATTTGAATATTCGAGTCCACATGAATGACATTCGATAAAAGCTTCCACATAACTACATTAATTTTTGTGGGATCTCTTTCACACATGTTCCCTTAAAAACTTCTTGGCTAATTTTTTCTTTTCTTACTAATATTTTTGCACTTTTAAGCGTGAACCTCCCCTGTGGATTTAGAGTCCATTTACATTCATTGTTAATTAAACATGCATTACTTTCAACTAAATATTTTTGTTTAAGCATCATATTCCAACTTTTAGATGCTTTATTAGAAATCTTGCATGCTTTATTTCCTAAACCATATATAGCCTTCATATATCTCGCCCACAGGCTATCATTCTGCTTGAGCCTCCACCAGTTCTTACATGCCCAGGCTTTGGCCATATCATTTAATTTGTTCATACCTAGACCCGCTTCCTCCTTTAAACAACATATGACTTCCTATTTTTTCCAATGTTGCTTATTTTTTCCTGATTTTTTACCCAATAAGAAGTTAGTCATATCTTTTTCTAAGATGTTCAAGACCTTCTTCGGAGGCTATAAAGACATTAAGATATGTTCAATAGTTCCTTGTAAAACATGTTTGATTAATGTGATTAGTCCTACCATACTTAACATGTTCTCATTCCATCCCGCTATTTTACCTCTTAACTTATTCATTAAAAAGGTAAGATATTTTTCTTTAAGTCTACCCTCATATATAGGGCATCCCAAATATATTAATGCTCCTTTACACTATTCAAAGCTTGTAATTATTTTAACTCTTTGGACTGTCCTTTCAGATGCTTTTCTCAAAACCAAAAAATTGACATTTATTTTTATTGAGCTGTTGTCTCATTTCTTCCTTTACTATATCAAATAGATTCATCATGTTTTTTAGTGATGTGCTCCTAGCATTTGTAAAAATAATTAAATCATCTACATATGCTAAGCAACTTACAATTGGAGTTTGTCTAGGTTGTTTAAAGCTAATAATCTTACCTTCCTTCATTTTTCCTTTTAAATTTGTTATTAGCAATTATATATATATATATATATATATATATATATATAATACTATTGGGGATAAATGGTTTCCTTGTCTAAGTCCTCTAACTAGCTTGAATTCTTTGCCTACTTCCCCATTAATTAAAATATTAACCCATGCACTAGAAATGCATCTTTACATTAGGTCTATCCAGAACTCCAAGAATCACATTTTCCTCATTATATAACATAAAATATCTCATTCAACTATGTCAAATGCTTTAGAGAAGTCTAATTTCATAATCACATTATGACCGCTAACTTTAGCCCCTATTTCCTTCATCAATTCTACAGTTAAATTAATGTTTTCTATCATTAATCTATTTTTAACAAATCCTGCTTGTTCTGCCGATATGATTGAAGGAATTACCCTATTTAGTCTATTCTGAAGGACATTTGCCATAATTTTATACACAAAATTAAATAGATTTATAGGTCTATAATCCTCACTTTTTTGTGGATTATCCTTCTTGGGTATCAATACGATAAATTAGCTGGCCCATGCTTTGTGATTTCTACTCCTGCAAAAACCCAGGTGATTGTGGCCGTCAATTCTTTTTTTATTTTATTCCAAGTTTTTTGATAAAACCCATTAATTCATCCATATGGACCCGTTGTGCTATCTTTATTTTCACTAAAGACTGTAACTTTTATCTCTTCTTCACTAGGGCGCTCTTCTAATAATTAATTTTGTTCTTCTGTTACACTTTTGTCTATTTGCCGAATTAAGGAGTCAATCCATTGTTGAATGTAACCACAAAGATGACTTTTAAAGTAGTCTTCCAGGATTTTTTTGAACTCTCCCTCCTCATCTATCCACTTGCCAATATCATTCTTGATGCCTTTTATTTCTCGTCTTTAATTTTTTTAATTTTGCAACTTTATTAAAAAACTTAGTATTTCTATCCCCTTCCTTGAGCCACTTTACTTTGGCCCTTTGCTTCCAAAACATTTCATCCATATGTAGCATTTATTTTAATTTTGTATTTGCTTTATTTAAATTAACTTTAGAGACTTCATCCTGATTATTCTCATGCTCTATTTCTAATATGCTAACTTTTGATTCAGCATCTAGAATATTCTTGTTTATTTTCCCAAATCTCTCTTTATTCCACCTGCTAAGTTCTAGTTTAAC
>JAREIK010001303.1:586523-664023 GCA_029783825.1 Sapria himalayana
ATAAAAATGTTTCAAACAATAGAAGAAAATGGGCCTTTATGCTAACAAAATAAATGTTAATTTAAAATATCAAAGAAAACACCCTCCAGCCTAATTTATAGGCTAAAAAAAATACAGGATTCTCTCATGGAAAAGGAGCAATCTTGTATCTTGGTTGCCCAATATATGAGAAAAGAATTATTTTAGAACACATAGACTTCTTATTGTACCAGCTTAGACACATGATAGTGGGTTGGAAGGTAGATTCACTAAACATGAGTGGGAGAGTTATCCTCATCACACATGTACTTCAAAGTTTATTAATCCACAATTTAATGATTATGCAATAACCTACATTTTTTATTAAAAAAATAGAAAAAGAACTATCTAATTTCCTTTTGGGAAATGAAGAATAAAAGCTAAAAGTTCACTATATTAAAAGGAAGACTTATGCTTTCCAAAAGAGGAAGCGGGCCTAGGCTTCACTAGATTAGAAAATATTGTGGAAGCATGGGCCTGCAAGAAATGGTAGAGGATAAAAGAAAACAAAAATCTCTTGGCACTATATATAGAGCTAAATATTTAGTTAATAATGATACAAAAGAATAAGAAAGCTAAACAATGAATCTCAAATATGGAAACAAACACTAAAACAAAAAGAAGTGGTAGATAATCATTCTGTCTTAACCAAGCATGGCTAGAAATGGAAATTAAATGCAGAAAGGTTTATTTTGCTTAAAATCAGCCAAGAACTTAGATAGGAATAAAAAACCTCCACGAGAAGTAATGGAGTGGTGCTGGAACAATAATAATTCGCTTAAAACTTGTTTATTTTTATGGAAAATCCTATCTCATATTATCCCATTAGATACACTAATACCAAGAAAAGGCTAAAGCCTAGCTTCTAGATGTGAATGTTGCAAAATAAATATAGAATCCTCGGATCATTTATCTTCACAAGGAAAATTAGGCTTCTTTGGTGCATAAAACCCTTAAAAATCAAACCATTAAATTATCAAACCCTTAAAAATAGATTTCAGAGATAGCTGAAGGGGCCTATAACCAAATCTGCCCAAAATGTCTCCAAAACACCATCACCCACTATTGATACTTTGGTGCATATAGAAAGCCAGAAACAAAAGTTGTTATGAGGGTAAGAAATGAAAGTAGAAGATATAGAGAGGGTATTAAAAAAAATAATTATTATCTCAGAAGCTTACCAGCTAAAGAACCTTATATATGTAGAAATTAAAGAATATATTATTATATGGCACTTAAATTACAAAAAAAAATGAAACCTCTAAAGTTTATGAGCATACACTAAAAAAACTATCAAAAGGCTATCTGACTCTTAATACAAATGGTAGTTTTAAAAGAGAAATGGGAATAGCTAGAGGTGGAGGAATTCTGAGAGATTCCGAAGGTAATGTGATATGGGTATACACTAGGAAATTGATAGCAAATACACCTCGTCAATCTGAAATCCTCCCTCTCCTGACAGGTCTAAGAATATGTAAAACCAAAAATATAAAAATTTTTAAAATTGAAATCAACTCATTTACATTAGTAGGAATAATTAAGGCCATAAATCATTATGAATATATATAAATGATATAAAGGATATTAATCAACTAGTGCTAGAATTAAACTAAAGTATAGAGCATATTTTTAAAGAACGCAATCGAGTTGTTGATAAGTTAGATAAAGATGGAGAAAAATTAGGAAACCAAGGCTTTGAAGCCCAAAATATATCGGATAAATATAGAGGCATCCTTAAACTAGATGAAATAGTATACCCTATTCTTATGGAAGTTAAAGTTAATAGTTAATGGTCGGTATGAATGGAAATTCAGTTTCATAGGTTTTACAACCAAACACATAAAAACCATGAGGCTTACATGTATAAGCTCTAGGTAAGAAGCATAAGCATGATTTTTGTGTGATACTATATAAGTTTTATATAGTACTACTTCAGTGTCAAAAAATTTATCGGCTCAGAAAAGGGCAGACTGTATAGATATAAGTTTACAGGGAGATAGAGAAAAGGGCATGCCAAGGCAGGAAAAGATAAGCCCACTAGTAGAAAAACATCAATAATATATAGGAGACTATATTCATTCTTTTTGTAGGTTGAGAAACAATGATAATTATGCTCTACAATGCTTAGAAAATAATTTCAGAAAAATTAAGGGAGTAGGCACAACATTCTAGAAGAAAACTCCAACAAATTATCTCACAAAAGGAAAGCTTTAATAGGACTACATATTTTTGTGTAGTTGGGAAAGTGTGTTTGAAGAAGAAGGTGGCTGCAGACAAGGATAGTAAGTAACCTAAATGCATCCAGGAACAATGTAGCAAAAGAGAATGGGAATGGGGCTATGTGTTATGGTAACATACAGGATGAAGTTAAGCTAAATATTGGGGGATGAAGGCCCGGCCTTTTAATTTAATTGTTTGTTGGTTTGCTTGGTAGCGTTTGCTGTTTGTGTAGGTAGATACTAGAAGAGAAAGATAGCAATTTAAAAAGAAAGAGCAGCCAGACCTTGTGCTATTATAAGAATGATGGGTGTGGAAAATCTTATTCAAAAGAAAGAAAGTATGGAGTCTAAAGTAGTGAACAATCTGTCACATCTTGAGGCTGCAAAGAAGAAGTTAGAAGTAGAAAATAGAGAAGTCAGGTGTAAATCAAAGAAGATTGGGCATTAGTGGAACCTTAAATAGAATAATATAACCTGCAACATGAAAACTATGCTATTTAGAAAAGATGTACATTACAACATAAAGAACTCTTCTACCTAAGGAATCTAAAGTTAACCACAAAAGCTGACATTTGGGATCATTTTAAAAAAATATTTTTTAAAGTATTCAATAATCTCTTTTTATTATGGGACCAAGTGGATGTAAAAGGGTTAAGGGTAGTGTTTTAGTTTGTAACAATGGTATTCCTCCACAAAAAGAAAGTGCTATAATTAATAAACAAATAGTTAAAAAAAGAATGAGAAGAAACGAAAAATAAGAAGAATAAAAAGATAAATAAGAAAAAGAAGAATAAAAAAAATAAGAAGAATACGATGTATAAGAAAAATAAGAAGAATAGGAAGAATAAGAATAATAAAAAAATAAGAAGAATAAGAAAAATACGAAGAATAAAAAGAAAAAGAAGAAAAAGAAGAATAAGAGGAATAAGAAGAATAAGAAGAATAAGACGTATAAGAAAAATAAGAAGAATAAGAATAGTAAGAAGAATAATAAGAAGAAAAAGAAAAAAGAAGAAAGAAGAATAAGAAGAATATGAAGAATAAGAAGAATATGAAGAATAAGAAGAATAGAAGAATAAGAAGAATAAGAAGAATAAGAAGAATAAAGAATAAGAAGAATAAGAAGAATAAGAAGAATAGAAGAATAAGAAGAGTAAGAAGAATAAGAGGAATAAAAAGAATAACAAGAATAAGAAGAATAAGAAGAATACAATGAATAAGAAGAATATGAAGAATAAGAAGAATAAGAAGAATAAGAAAAACAAAAAGAATAAGAAGAATTAGATGAATTAGAAAAAAAAATGATATGAAGAATATGAAGTATGAACAATAATTAGAATAAGTAGAATAATAAAAAATGATGAATAAAAGAATAATAAGTATAAGAAGAATAAAAAAAATAAGATGAATAAGAAGAATAATAAATAAAACAAGATGATAATTTATAAGAGGAACAAGAAGAATAAGAATAATTAAGAATAAGAAGAATAAAAAGAATAAGAAGAATAAGAAAATAAGAAGAAGAATAATAATAATAATAATAATAAAAGAAGAATAAAAAGATAAGAAGAATAAGAATAATTAGAAGAAATAGAAAAATAATTAAGATAAGAATAATAAAGATGAATAAAAAGAAATAGAAGAATATAAAAAATAAGAATAAGAAGAAGAATAAGAAGAATAAGAAGAAATAGAATAAAAAGAAGAATAAGAAGGATAAGAAGAATAAGAAGAATAAGAAGATAAGAAGAATAAGAAGAATAAAAGGAATAAGAAGTATAAGAAGAATAAGAATAATAAGAAAATAATAAGAATAAGAAGAATAGGAAGATTAATATAAATAAGAAAAATAAAATAAATAATAGAAAAACAAGAATAAGAAGAATAAGTTTTAGAAAATTGGAAGAATAATAAGAATAAGAAGAAAAAGAAGAATAAAAAAAATAAGAAGAATAAAAAAATAAGAAGAATAAGAAGAAAAATAAGAATATGCTAACTAAGAAGAAAAAAAGAAGAATTAGAATAATAAGAATAATTAGAATAATAAGAATAATAAGAAGAATTATAAGAATAAGTATTTTAAGAAGAATAAAATCAAAAAGATAAATAAAAAGTATATTAAAAAAAGAATATGAAGAATAAGAATAATATGAAGAATAAGAAGAAACAAATAATAAAATTAAGAAGAATAAGTAGAATAAGAAGTATATGGAAAATAAAAAAGAAGAGAAAATATAAGAAGAATAAGAAAAATAAAAAGAATAAAAAGAATAAGAAGAATAAGAAGAATAAGAAAAATAAGAAAAATAAGAAAATTTAAGAAAATAAGAAAATAAGAAAAATAATAAAAATAATAAGAATAAAAAGAATAAGAAGAATACGTAGAATAAGAAGAATAAAAATTAAGATTAAGAAGAATATGAAGAATAAGAAGAATATGTAGAATAAAAAGAATATGAAGAATAATAAGAATATGAAGAATATGAAGAATATAAATAATTAAAAGATTTAGAATAATAAAAAAAATAAGAAGAATAAGAAGAATAAGAAGATTAATAAGAATAAAAAGAAAAAGAAGAATAGGAGGAATAAGAAGATTAAGAAGATTAAGAAGAATAAGAAGAATAAGGATAAGAGTTGATTAATGAGGCTGAGGAACTAAATAATTTCAGAAGAATAAGAAGATTAAGAAGATTAAGAAATGATTAGATTTCAAAAAAAAAACCACAGCATACACACACTGCACAACTAGAAAAACAGAATAATGGCTGAGGAACTAAAACTAATTGAATATAACAAACAGAACATTGAAGATGAAAGGGCAGAATTAGAAGAAGTTAAGAGGAGGGAGTTGATTAAAAAAATTTCAGAACTAAATAAAAGAACTAGAATTCAAATGAAAACTAAATCCCAAAAAAATAAGAGCTGGGCTGTCCTTGCTAAAGAGGATTCAGAGGAAGAAATTGAAATAAAAAGCTTGACTTCCCTCTATACAGATGGGGAAGACAATGAGCCAAAGGAGAGAACAACTAAAGATGATATAAATATAGAAAATTTTAAAACAAAACAAAAAATGGGTAATAAGGATTGGGCAATTGAAGAGCTAAAAATAATGGCGATTCAAGTAAGTAGGGAATGGAAAGAGGAGAAAAGAGGAGAAAAGAGGAGAAAAGAGGAGAATTAAGTTCAATTAGGAAATCAAGGAACATGAAAAAACACTTAAATAAAATATATGAGACCAAATGCACTACTAGAGCGCAAGCCAAGTCCATAAAGAATGTATAATTACATTTATTGGAATATAAGGGGAATTGCAAATGCCCCTTCAAGAAATAGATTAAAAAAACTAATATACATGCATAAAATTAACCTCATTTTAATTGCTGAACCGATGGTGAAAAAACTCAGCTAGAACACTATAAAATAAATTTAGGATTTAATCATGGTTATACTAATAATAACGGTAAAATCTGGATAATGTGGAAAAATAATTTAGACATAAAAATATTAAAAGATACTAATCAAATAATAAACCCGAGTCTAAGTCAAAATGAAAATGAAATAATAACGATAGTTTATGCCAAAAATAAAAGAGAGGAGAGAAAAGAATTATGGGAGGAAATGAGGAAAATTGCCATGGAAGATAAGGCCTGGATAATAGGTGGAGACTTTAATACGATTATAAATTTTAATGAAAAAAAGGGTGGTAGAACACCAAATAAGAGAGGGATGGATTACTTTAATGATATAATAAATAAAACTAATCTAATATAAGCTAAATTTAATGGCTCACCTTTCACATGGTGCAATAACTGGAAAAAGAAGGGCACAATATGGGCGAGATTAGATAGGGTCTTATTTAACCTTAAATGGTTAGAAAAATTTGGTTCTACAGAGGTGAAACATTTAAATAGAACCTGCTCTGATCACAGTCCTTTATTGATTACTGTTAAAAAATCAACTTTCACAGGAGGTTCCTTTAGATTTCAAAATTCTTGGTGTTTACATCATGAATTTTTGAATAAGATAAAGGACTCGTGGAATATTGAAGTTAGAGGAAACCAGATTCAAATTTTAAATAACAAATTGAGTAGATTAAAGGCTGAATTAAAAAAATGGAATAAAGAAACATTTGGAAATATAATTAAAAATATAAAAGAGGCAGAAGAGTTAGTACTAAAAAGTGAAATAGAATTTGAAATAGATCAAAGCACAAACAATAGAAGAGCTCTTAGTAAGGCACAAGCGGAATTAAAATTAAAGCTTTTAATGGAGGAAGTATTCTGGAAACAAAAAGAAAAAATTAAATGGCTGAAAGAAGGAGATAGAAACACAAAGTTTTTTCAAAAAGCAGCTAAACTAAAATTTCAAAAACATAGAATTAGGGGTATAAAAAACAATGAGAAAACATGGCTAGAAAAAGACATAGATATACAAAATTACTTTACAAAGTTTTTTGAAAATCACTTAGGTGGAATAAGTGAACTAAAAGGAAACACACTTATACAAAATATAGAAAATAAAATTACTCCAAATGATAATAATATGCTAACAAAATTCCCTAAAGAAGAAGAAATTAGAACCACAATTTTTACTATGAACAAAGATAGTGCAGCTGGCCTAGATGGTTGGAACAATTGCTTCTTTCAGGTTTGCTGGGAAATAATTAAAAAAGATTTAGAAAAAGCCATAAATAGCATATTCTGTGGAGCAGAAATAGGAAAGAAATGAGGTAGTTTTAATATTATTCTCATTCCTAAAGTAGAAAATCCACAGAAAGGGGAGGACTTTAGGCCGATTAGTCTGTGTAATTCAATATATAAAATTTTAGCCAAAATTATGCAAAATAGATTAGCATTGCTATTACCTAAAATTATTTCTGAAGAACAAATTGGTTTTATGAAAAATAGATTGATAATGGATAATATCTGCTTGGTAAAAGAAATGTGTAGAGAAATAGGCACTAAAACAAGAGGTAATAATGTATTAATTAAGTTAGATCTTTCCAAAGCATTTGATAGAGTTGAATGGAGTATTCTTTGTTCAACGATGAGAAAAATGGGTTTCTCTGAAACATGGATAGATCTGATTTACAGATGTTTATCAAACACATGGGCAAGAATTATAACAAATGGGAAAGTAGGAAAGGAAATAAAACCAGTTAGAGGTTTAAGACAAGGTGATCCACTATCCCCATCACTATTCAACATTTATCTAGAACTCTTGATAGTGAATCTTAAAAATAAAATGATAAATGGCATGATAGGCATATTTAGACAGCCGAATAACACTCCACTTGTAAGTTGTTTGGCATATGCAGATGATGTAATGATATTCACCAATGGATGTGGTAAATCATTACGTAATCTGATAGATTTATTAAAATGCATGGAGGAAGAAACATGCCAAAAATTAAATAATAGAAAATGTCAATATATGATATCTTATAAAGCACCAACTGCATTATCACATAGAATTAAAAATATCACAGGTTTCTCTCATAAAAAAGGAGAAATGATTGACTTAGGTTGCCCGGTTTATGAAGGAAAGTTCAAGATAGAATACTTAGCATTTCTAGTAAATAAATTAAAAAAGAAAATTTCAGGATGGAAAGAAGAATGTCTAAGTATGGGGGGCAGAATAACTCTTATAAAACATGTTTTAGAAAGTTTAATAATGCATAATATTATGATCACGCAGCCTTTAAGCAAATTTATAAAAGAAATTGAAAAAGAATTAGCCAATTTTTTGTGGGGTAAAAAAGCGGGTAAACATAAACTTCATCGGAAAAAATGGAGAGATTTATGTTACCCTGTCCAAGAAGCTGGTTTAGGCTTTGTCAACATCATTGACTTAGCCAAAGCAGGGGCAAGCAAGAGATTGTGGAATTTAAAAGAAAATGAAAGTTTATGGTCTAAATTTATGCGGGCAAAGTACTGCATAAAGGACGATACCAATAAAATAAAAAATAAATGTAGGAGTTCACAGGTTTGGAATCAAATGCTTAAACAAAGGGATTTCGTTGAAAATCACTCTAAGCACACGAAAAAAGGATGGAGTTGGAACTTAACCCCGGAGGGCACATTTTCGCTTAAATCTATGAAAAATGTCTTAAGAAAAAAGAAAAAAGAACAAATATTATTTAAATGGGCTTGGAATAATGACAATCCACAAAAAATTAAAACTTTTATGTGGAAAGTTTTATCTAATATTATACCAATTGATAATAATTTAAAGCAGAAAGGAATTCAGCTAGTTTCTAGATGTGAATGTTGTTTAAATGAGATCGAAACATTAGATCACCTCTTTTCAGAAGGGAGAGTAGCTGCAGAAATATGGAAATGATTATCATCAGAAATGCAGATAAAATATGAACATCTCCCTCTAAAATGTAGGTTTAAAAAATGGTGTAACTCAAAAGTTCCTAGCATGGCACAGAAATGGATTAAAAGTAATGTTCCACCAATAGTCATTTGGTGCATTTGGAAAGCTAGGAATAAAAGTAGATTCGAGGGGTATAATATGATGGTGGAAGATATCTGGAAAGAAATAAAAGAGGAAACAAGAAAAATTTCAGAAATATGCCCTATAAAAACTCAAGGTTCAAAGATGGATAAGGATACCTTACATTTTTGGAACCTAAAAGAAAAACCTCTTAAGCAGTTTAAAATAATTAGCATAAAATGGGAAAAACCAGCAAGAGGAATGTTTACTTTAAATACAAATGGTAGTTTCGATAGAGATATGGGGGAAGCTGGAGGAGGGGGAGCAATTAGAAACTCGGAGGGAAAGTTAATTTTAGCTTTCACTAGAAGATTGCAAGCATCGTCAGTTTTACATACCGAGATATTAGTACTAAAAGAAGGGATAAGAATATGTAAAAATTTAGACATCAAGAATGTAGATATTCAAATTGATTCAAAAATAGTTGTACATCTAATTAAAAAACAGTCAATTATGTGGAAATATGATAATGAGATAGAGGAAATTCTGCAGGATTTAAATTCATTAGATTTCACTATAAAACACATATTCAGAGAAGCTAACGCTTTGGCTGATGCATTATCTAAAGATGGTAGGAAGAGTGGAGATCAGGAGTATAAGGAAGATAACTTACCAAAAAAGTATTTTGGTATTATTAAATTAGATAGCAAGGATTTCCCTTATATCAGGAAAATTAAAAATAATAATTTTTAGTTACAAGGGCTTTTTTTTGTTTATTATGGTATTCTCTTCATATCCTCATCGTCCCATCCTGGTCCTGAGGGATGTTACTATGATGGTTGGGATACATTACAGTACCGCCTGGTAAGTCTGCAGGTTTAGGGGGCTCAAAAATACAGTAACACTGCAGGTTTTTATGGTATGCATTGTGGTTTTTTTGTTTCTGTTTTACAGGCTTATAAAAAAATGAACAGTAACATTACAGGGTTAATTTGAAGGATCAAGATGGGGTATTTGATAATAGAGTATATTATATATATGCATGTAGATCTTTCTTGCAGGTAACTAAGTATATGAAAATGATACAATAGCTGGACAAAGTGCCTGCTGACTTTTAGTTTTCTTTTCTTATTATAGGCGTATGGAATATATTTTAGAATGCTGTATTTTTTAGCTACTGGAAGTCTGTGTTATTTGATATAAGTAGATTGCTGTGTTTTTATGAAGTATGTGTTATTTTAGAAAAGCTGGAAGTCTGTAAATCTTTAGTTGAGATGTGTTAAGTATGGAGTTCATGTAAAGTAGTAATAGTAGAGTAATTGAAGATCAAAGATTAAAAAGCATGGAGAGAGGCAGCCAAGCAAGGAACTTTTACAGCTCAAGATATGGAAGGATTTAGAAATTGCTAGAAATAGTCTGAAGATCAACAACATCTCAATGATACACCCAAGAAGTCTACTGCTGAATTTTCTGGTATTTCTGGTTGAAATATCCAGAAATTGATGGTAAATGGGTTTTCATCTTATAAGGATATGATGCTCTTGATTTTATGTAGGCTGGAATTTTGTAGGTTAAGCAGAAATCAAAAGTTAAGAGCTGCTGATTAGCAAGCACATCTGGCAGAATATTTATAGAGGAGTCCAAAAAAAGCAAAGCAGAATTTAAAAGATGCATTACTAATATTCAAGGTGGGATACACTAAAGAAGCGGTAGAATTTTAGCATCTCTCAAAAATCAATATTACAAGAAGAATTCCAGCATGAAGTAGATTTCCAACTGAATTTAAAAGAAGCAAAGCAGAATTTCAACATGAAGAATCAAAGGTCTTATATTACAAGACATTGAAGAGACATGGACTCTTGAAAAAGACTGCACTAATCCTGAGAAAGAACTAACTTCTCAAAGCATAAAGGAAGAACTCAAGAGTCTCAAAAGCATTTCTTTATAAATGTATACACTTAGATTGATGTAAATGTTAAAGATTTTCTTAAATATTGGGTGTAATAGGGCTAAGGGTAGATGTTAGTTTGTAAAAATGGTATTCCTCCGCCTAAAGAGAGGGTTATAATTAATAAATAATACTTAAAAAAAATGAATAAGAAGAATAAGAATAATAAGAAAAATATGAAAAAAAAAGAATAATAAGAATAAGAAAAATAAGAAGAATGAGAAGAATAGAAAGAATAAAGAGAAAAATAAAAATAAAAAGAATAATAAGAATAAGAAGAATAAGAAGAATAAGAAATATAAGAAGAATAATATGAATAATAAAAATAAGAAGAATGATAAGAATAAGAAGCAAAATAATAAGAAGAATAAGAAGAATAATATGAATAAGAAATATAAGAAGAATAAAAAGAATAAAAAGAATTAGAAGAAAAAAAAATAAGAATAATAATATTAATAATAAGAATAAGAGGAATAAGAAGAAAAAGAATAATAAGAAGAATAAGAAGAAAAAGAAGAAAAAGAAGAAAAATAAGAAAAAGAAGAAAAAGAAGTAAAATAAGAATACAAAGAATAGCAAGAATAAGAAGAATAAGAAGAATAAGAAGAATAAGAAGAATAAGAAGAATAAGAAGAAATAGAAGAATAAGAAGAATAAGAAATTAGAAGAATAAGAAGAATAATAAGAATAAGAAAAATAAGAAAAATAATAAGAATAAGAAGAATTAATAGAATAAGAAGAATAAGAAGAATAAGAAAAATAAGAAGAATAAAAATAATAAGAAGAATAAGAAGAATATGAAAAATATGAATATTAAGAAGAATAAGAAGAATAAGAATAATAAGAATAATAAGAAGAATAAGAAGAATAAGAAGATTAAGAAGAATAAGATGAGTAAGTAGATTCAAAAGAAAAAGAAGAAAAAGAAGAAAAAGAAGAATAAGATGATTAGGAAGAATAATAAGAATTAGAAGAATAAGAAGAATAATAAGAAAAAGAAGTAAAGAAAAAAAGAACAATAAGAAAAAAAAGAAGAAAAGAAAAAACAAATAATAAGAAGAATAAAAAGTATATGAAAAATAAAAGAATAAGAAGAATAAGAAGAATACAAAGAATAAGAAGTACAAGAAGAAAAAGAAGAATAAGAATAATAAGAAGAACAAAGAAGAACAAAGAAGAATAAAGAAGAATAAAGAAGAATAAGAAGAATCAAAAGAATAATAATAATATTAAGAAAGAAAAGAATAAGAAAAATAAAAAGAATAAGAAGAATAAAAAGAATAAAAAGAATAAAAAGCATAAGAAGAATAAGAAGAAATAAGAAGAAGATAAAAATGACTAAAAAGAATAAGAAAAATAAGAAGAATATGAAGAAAAAGAAGAATAAGAAGAATAAGAAGGATAAGAAGAATAACAAGAATAGGAAGAATAGGAAGAATAAGAAGAATAGGAAGAAAAAGAAGAATATGAATAAAAAGAAGAATAGGTAGAAAAAGAAGAAAGATAACAAAAATAAGAAGAAAAAGAAGATTAAGAAGAAAAATAAGTATAAGAAGAAGCGTAAGAATGAAAATAAGATTAATAATAAGAAAAAAAATAAGATGAAGAAAAAGAAAAATAAGAAAAATAATAAAAATAAGAAGAATAAGAATAATAAGAATAATAATAAGAATAAGAAGAATAAGAAGAATAAGAAGAATAAGAATAATAAGAAGAATAAGATGAATAAGAAGAATAAAAAATAATAGGAAGAACAAAAAGAATATGAAGAATAGGAAGAAAAAGAAGAGTAGGAAGAAAAAGAAGAATAGGAAGAAAAAGAAGAATAGGAAGAAAAAGAAGAAAATTAAGAAAAATAAGAATAAGAAAAATAAGAAGAATAAGAAGAAAAAGAAGAAAAAGAAGAAAAAAAGAAAAAAAAGAAAAAAAAAAGAAAAAGAAGAAAAAGAAAAAAAAGAAGTATGAGAAGAAAAGGAAGAATAGAAATAAGAGTAAGAATAAGAAAAAAAATAAGATGAAGAAAAAAAATAATAAGAAAAATAATAAAAATATGAAGAATAGGAAGAATAAGAATAGTAAGAAGAATAATAGGAATAAGAATAAAAAGAAGAAAAAGAAGAATAAGAAGAAAAAAAAGAATAAGAAGAATAAGAAAAAAAGAATGAAAAGAAGAAAAAGAAGAAAAAAAAGTTCAAGAAGAATAAGAAGAAAAATAAGAATAAGAAGAAAAAGAAGAAAAATAAGAAAAGAAGAAAAAGAAGAAAAAGAAGAAAAAGAAGAAAAAGAAGAAAAAGAAGAAAAAGAAGAAAAAGAAGAAAAAGAAGAAAAAGAAAAAGAAGAAAAAGAAGAAGAAGAAAAAGAAGGAGAAAAAGAAGAAAAAGAAGAAAAAGAAAAAGAAGAAAAAGAAGAAAATGAAGACTAAAAAGAAAATGAAGAATAAGAAGAAAAGGAATACTAAGGAGAAAAGGAAGACTATGGAGAAAAGGTAGAATGAGAAGAATAAAAAGAATAAGAAGAAAAAGAATAATATTAAAAATAGAAGATTAAGAAAAATAAGAAGAATAAGAAAAAAGAAGAAGAATAAAAAAAAGAAAAAGAAGATGAAAAAGAAGAAGAAGAAGAAGAAGAAGAAGAAGAAGTAAAAGTAGAAGAAGAAGAAGTATAGGTAGAAGAAGAAAAAAAATATAAGTAGAAGAAGTAGTAGTAGAAGAAGAAGAAGATGTAGAAGAAGAAGTATAAGAAGAAGAAAAAAAAATTAAAAAAAGAAAAAGAAAAAAAGAAGATAAAGAAGAATAAGAAGAAAATGAAGAAAAAGAAGAATATGAAGAAAAAGAAGATAAAGAAGAATATGAAGAAAAAGAAGAAAAAGGAAAATATGAAGAAAAAGAAGAAAAATGAAAATAAGAAGTATAATAATAAAAAGAAAAATAAGAAATAAGAAAAAAAAGAAGAATAAGAAGAATAAAAAGAATATGAAGAATAAGAAAAATTAAAAAATAAGAAAAATAAGAAGAATAAAAAGAATAAAAAGAATAAGAAGAATAAAAAGAATAAGAAGAATAAGAAGAATAACAAGAATAAGAACTTTAAGAAGAATAAGAAGAATTATAAGAATAAGAAGAATAAGAAGTATACAAAGAATTATAAGAATAAAAATAATAAGAAGAATACAAATAATTAGAAGAATAAGAATAATAAGTATAATAAAAAATATGAAAAATAAGTAGAAGAAAAAAAATTAGTAAAATAATAAATTAAAAAAAATTAGAAAAATAAGCAGACTAACAAGAATAAAAAGAATATGAATAATAACAAGAATAAGTTGAATAAGAAGAATAAGAAAATTAAAAAGAATAATAATAATAACTTAATTAAAAAGAATAAGAAGAATAAAAAGAATAAAAAGAAATAAGAAGAATAAGATGAATAATAAGAATTAGGAAAATAAGTAGAATAGAAATAATAAAAGAAATAAAAGGAATAAGAACAATAAGTATAATTAAAAGAATAAAAAAAAATAAGAATGATAAAAAGAAGAAGTAGAATAAGAATAATAAAAATAATATGAATAAAAACATGAATAAAAAGAGCAGCTCTTAATTCTAGCGAGAAATTGGCATTCTAGAGAGAGAAATCTCCTTTGTTTAGTTGTAGAAGCTCCATTTAAAACTAAAATTAAAAATAATAATTGATTGTTTATTAAAAAAAACATTTTCTTCTATTATTAAAGACCCTGTGCTTTTATGTCCCAAGAACTCCTTCATGGAAGATGTGCATGCAGTGTTTCTCTAATGAAGAGCTTATGAAGCTTACAACCCCATTCTAATATACATTAGTAGGTATGTTTTTGCATGGCAGACTCGACTTTGAGGACATTCAAGCCTTCCTTAGCTCATTTAAACTAAGGGCGGTAGTTAAACTTGCTCTCTTCGATAGCAAACATATCTTACTCCAACTTAAGGAGGAAAAATATTTTCTAAGGCTTTGGTTAAAGAGGCAGTTGTTATTATCGGGACTCCCTATGCAAATTATCAAGTGGGCACCAAGCTTCACTCCATTAAAAGAGTCTTCATAGGCCATGGTATGTTTTCATTCCTGCAACTCCCCTTACATTTATTCAACAAAAATTCTTTCTTTTAAATAGTTCACAATTTTGGTATACCTTGGTGTATGGATGAATCCATGGCTTGTATGACCAGGCCAAGTGTTGCTAACCTCTCCCCCATAGAAAGTGTGGGTGGGTAGTGATGCAGTTAACATGTTTTGGTAGCCCATAATCTCATAATTCACCCATAGTTACTGCCCACTTTGTTTTAAAATGGGGCATGAAGAAACTTAATGTATGGCAAGGGAGAGAAAACATAGAGGAAAGGATTCACAGTCACTAATAGAAATAAAAGGGAAAGTTATAACTTGGGTCAAGAGGGGGAAAAATGAAGGGAACTTAGGATGTGATAAATGGGAGGGTTAGTAAGTAGGAAAAATGGTGATAGAAAGTGAGAGAGAGAGGAAAAATGAAAGAGTGAGGGAGATGGAAATGGGAGGGGAGAAGCTTGCTGTAGGGGAGGGTGAGGTAATATTAATGGAGAGGGAAAGTGCAGAAGAGAGGGGCTTAGATGAGATATGTGAGAGGAAGGAAGGAAGGGAATGGATGGTATTAGAAATGGCATAAAGGGGGGAGTTAGAAGGGATGGAAAATGGGGTAGAATTTGAGGGTGGGAATACCATTAATGCTAGAGAGAGGAAGTTAGAAAGGGTAGGAGAAAGGGGGAGGAATAGAAAGAGTTGAGTATAGATAATATTTTTGAAAAGACTATTATAAAAGGGGCAGAAGAATGGTATGTAGCATGGGCAGAAAAGAGGAAGGCTGAAAGGGTAGGGGTAGTTGGGGTAGAAGGAAGAAGAAGAGTATGGGACAAAGAGAGGAGAAGAGAGAAGGAATTAGAGAAAAAGATAGAGGAGTATAGTTAGTCGTCGGATGATCTTTTCTCGGAAGAGGGGTCGGAGGCTAAAAGTTGGCCAACATCTAGTAGAATAAATAGAATAAATATGCTGCATCGAATGAAACCTCAGATGATGTGGCAATATATAAGGAGAAGTTGGCAAAAGAAGAGCCTTATAAAAGGGAGAAAGTGATGGAAGCAATAAGAATTATGAGAATGCACTTCAAAAATGAACACCATAGCTTAGTAAGGAGAAATGAATAGGTTCAACCAAGCTCAAACAAACTAGCAAGAAATAGGAATAAATACCTGAACATGAAATACAATTTTAAGTGCACTACTAGAGCACAAGCTAGATTCACATAGATGAATAAAATAATATATTAGTATATTAGAGGAGTATCCAAGCTCCTTCGATAAATAGACTCTGGAAACTCATTAGTATACATAAAATTAAAATTATTGTATTAGCGGAGCCAATGGCTAACATAGATCAATTAGAAAAACATAGAAAGATGGTGGGTGTGGACAAGGGCTTTACTAATTCTAATAGAAAGTTACGGATTATGGAAGATAATATAATAGATATCAAAATTTTAAAAGAAACCGACCAAATAATTAATTTTAGAATAGGAAAATAATCAGAGATTATAATTTCAGTGGTGTATACAAAGAATGCGAATGCAGATTGTAAAATATTCTGGCGGGAGATGAATGAGTTACCACAAATAATTCTGTTTGGATCAATGGAGGAAACTTCAATGTGATAAAAAACTCTAGTGGAATGGGAGGGGGTAGACCTGATCCAACGGCAATAGCATAGTTCAATGAGGTTATTATGAATGTAAATTTAATAGAGGCAGATTGTATGGGTTCAAAATACACATGGTGTAAGAACTGGAAGGGAAGAATGACAAAATGGTCCAGACTAGATAGTGTATTGTATAATGCAAATTGGATCAATAAGTTCAGGGGAGTAAAGCTTAAGCACCTAAAAAGAACTTGTCTGGATCATTTCCCTCTCTTCTTAACGTTCCAAAAAAGCAAAAGGAGATAGAGTGGTTTTAAATTTTAAAACATGTAGGGATTGCACATTGACTTTGATAGGGTTGTCAAAGATTTGTGGGCAAAGCTAGTATCAGAAAATCCTATGCAAATCCTAGAAATAAATTTGTGCATCCTAAGATTAGCTCTCGGGATATGGAATAAGGAGGTCTTCGAAAATACCACTAACAAAATCAAGGAGGCTGGAAAGAATGTTAATGGACTGGAAATTAAGTATGAGGAAGATCAAAATGAGTCTACTAGAGTTGATGTAAGCAAAGTGAAAGTAGAGCTTAAGCTTGGGCTTCACATGGAAAAATTTTTTTGGAAATAAATGGCAAAAATAAAGTGGCTAAAAGATGGGGATAGGAATACTAAATTCTTTCATGCTATGGAAAAAATAAAAATTCAAAAATAGAACATAAAAGGGTTAAAATAAGGGAATAGAGAATGGATAGAAAAGGAGGAAGAAATATAAAATGAGATAGAAAAAATTTTAAAAAGCTTTTTATGTGGGCAAATGGTACAAAGGGGGAACTCTCCAATACAAGCTATATAGAGAAAAGTCATGGAAGAGGACAATTGAGTGCTAGGAGAGTTCCCAAAAGAAAATGAAGTAAAGGAGGTAGTGTTTAGTGCTAACAAAGAAAGTGCAGTAGACCCGAATGGGAGGAATATTGGATCTTCCAACACTCTTGGAACATCATAAAAGAGGACCTGTTGGCATCTATTTTATGGATATTTGCAAGTGTAGATATCACAAAAGCATGGGCCAGCTCCTTCATCATGTTGATTCCAAAGGAGAATCCTCAAAATTATGAGGACTTCAGGCCAATCAGCTTATGTAACATGATTTATAAAGTTTTTACAAAATTTTTAAAAAATAGACTGAGAAGGATTCTTCCTTCTATCATATCAGGTAAACAAGTGGGATTTGCTAAAAATAAACTAATGATAGAACTTTTTAATTTAGCCTCATAAATGATGAAGGAAATTGGAATTAAAACTAAAAGATACATTGTGATAATAAAGCTAGATTTGTCCAAAAGTTTTGATAGAGTGGAATAAGATATTCTATTTTGCGTTATGAGGAAAATGGAATTTTCAGAATTCTCGATAAATCTGATGTATAGATGCATTTCTAGTGCATAGTTGAAAATCCTGATAAATGGGCAAGCAGGTGGAGAGTTCAAATTGGTAAGAGGGTTAAGGCAGAAGGACCCTATCACACCCTTTCTCTTTAACATCTATCTCGAACTATTAATCGTGAATTTAAAAGGGGAAATAAGAGCGGATAACATTTTAACCTTCAAATAGCCAAGAAATACTTCTAGAGTGGGCTGCTTGACGTACATAGATGATGTGATAATCTTTACGAATGCTAGTAGCCTATCTATTTGAAATATGATGAGGCTCTTGCAAAAATTGGGAGCAGAATCAGGTCAAATACTGAACAAAAACAAATGCCAATTCATTATAGTCGGATAAAACACTTGAAAAAATAGCATAAAAAATTAAAAGGATCACAGGCTTAGCTCAAACAAAAAGAGCATTAATGTACCTAGGGTGTCTGGTACATAAAGGTAGATTAAAAGAAAATTATTTAGATTTTCTATTAGAAAAGTTGAGAATTAAAATTCTTTGATGGAAGGAGGACTTGCTAAGTATGTCAAGAAGGATTACTTTAATTTTAAAGGAGTTCTAGCCCAAATCCTAATGTTAATGCAACTACCAAAAAAAGACCATAAGGAAGTTAAAAGGTGAAATGTCAAATTTTCTACAAGGGAAAAAAGAAGGTAAGCCTATGCTACATTGGAAAAGGTGGGAAGTGTTATGCTTCACAAAAGAGGAGACATGATTAGGTTTTATCAGTCTAAATGATATGACTAAAGAATGGTCTCGTAAAAACTGGTAGAGCCTAAAAGAAAATGGGAGCCTTTGGGCTGAATACATAAAAATCAGATATGTCCTTGGAAAAAAAACTTATAAGGACCCAAAAAATGCATCAAAAAACTAGAAGTTAATGTGTAAGCAACAAGACAGTGGAAAAACATTCAATATTAGTTAACAATGGGTGGAAATGGACTTTACATGAGCAAGGAAAATTCACTTTAAAAAGTGCAAAAATCTTAGTGGGAAATAAAAGGCCACCACAAGTATTTAAATGGGTATGGAAAAAGAAGATACCAAAAAAGATAAATGTCTTTATATGGAAGCTTCTTTCAAATGCAATCCTAGAAGATGATAATATTCAAAAAAAATGGAGTTGTATTAGTATCAAGATGTGAATGCTGCTTTAGCAATAGAAAGCACTACATGTTTTCACGGGGAAAGATTTGGCATAGAAGTATGGAATACTCTAAAAATAGATGCTAGCATAAAAAAGATTGAGCTTCCTTTCAAGGCTAAATTAAAATCTAGAGCATGATTATACTAAGAACAAATTTCTTAAATGATTTAGAACTCATATCGCTCGTATATTGATCTGGTGTATATGGAAAGCTTGAAATTGAAGCAATTTAAAGGAATCCCAATGAACACCAAAAACATATTATAATATATTAGAAGAGAGAGTTCAAATATTTTAGCTTGCAATTCGATAAGGGCCAGTAATATAGGTATGGATGCCAATATAAAAATGGAATGGGGGTTCTCAATAATTAAAGCGAAATTTCTATGTATCAAAGCACTTGTATGGAATAAGCCCCGGTGATGAATGTTAACCTCAATACGGATGGAAGCTTCAAACAAGAAATTGAGTGGCAAGTGGAGGAGGTGCAATAAGGGATGAGGAAGGAAAGGTTATGATAGCTTTTATGATGAAGGGGATCACCTTCTTAGCCCTACCTACAGAGATTATGGCCCTGCTTAAAGGGCTGCAAATCTATAAGGATCATAGCTTTTGAAATATTTTAGTCCAAGTAGACTCAAGCTTATTGGTGGACTTAGCCACAAAAAAAAATAGAAATGTGGAGGTTTGAGGTGGAAACAAAAAAAATTAGAAAGTTGCTAATAGATCTAAAAAGCAAAATCATTCACATTTTTAAAAAGGCTAAAGCCCTGGCAGACAAACTAGCAGAAGAGGGTCTTAAGAAAGGAGTCCAAGTATTTGATGAGGAAAGCCTTCCAGATAGATTCAATGGCCTAATAAGGCTAGATAAAATAAGATTCCCATATGTTAGAATTCAAAAAATTAATACTAAGAATTAAGAATGATAAAAAGGAATTTACATGAGTTAGACTATATATTTGCTTGTTTTGTAGTTTTACTTAAATGCAAGAAGAAGGTTTTGATTCATATCAAAAGCCACCCTGGTCCTGAGAGGTGGATTGCTGCAAAGGCTTAAAATAGCAAGCTAAAAAATAAAGAATGAATAGGCAGATAACTAGGGAAGGCTAGGGGTAGGCCAGTACAACATGGGTGGCCATGGTAAGATGGGAAAGAGAAGCCAGGGTCAAGGGTATATAGATATTTGTTTCATATTTGATTCTATATTCATGGGAAGAAAAGTAGCAATGAACTAGAGATATGGGAAAGGATGGTAGAATAGTGGATAGAAAAACCACCAAGTAGGGGCAATGAGCAGGGTTGCTGGAAAGGAGCACATATATATGTGGCAAAAAGGCCGAGAGTACTGATAGAATTAAATCTAAGATGTCTAATGGGGTGGGATAGAAAAGATAATGGGCAGAAGGGCTTGTGGATGTTGTGATGATATATTGTATATGTCGGGTTTGCCTATTCGCTTGTATGTGTATGTATAAGAACTCAACAGTTCTGGCATGAAAAGGGGATGCAGTGAAGGCAGCAGTTTGGTTCATGTTGCTTCAAGAGCTTCTATTTCATTACCCGAAGCACCTTGAAATAAGGTGGAACAGAAAGGGGATTTACTATATGGGCTCTAAGAAGAAGAGTAGAACCCATGGCTTCTTTCTATGACTTTAGAAAGAGGGTAAAATATAGAAGAGGTGGTGAAGTAGAAATCTTTTTAGTTTTGCATGATCTGTAATGATGTCTAATGGGGTGAGACAGAAAAAAATAATGGGCAGAAGGGCTTGTGGATGTGGTGATGGTATATTGTATGTGTGGGGTTTGCTAGTCATTGTATGTGTAAGTATAAGAACTTGATAGTTTTGGCATGCGGAACGGATATAGTGAAGGCATCAGTAAATAACATAAGGAGATGACAGAGGATTAACAAGGATGACATGAGTAGAGTCCTAATGCTTTTCTATAGCAACAGAAGGCAGAAGAGATTTCTACTTCATGCTGCTTCAAGAGCATCTTCTTCAAAATTCTATATTGTAGTCAACAAAAGTAGAAGAAGCACAAGATAAAAGAGAGATCCAGATTTAGCAAAACAGAGAGATCATGCTTTGTATTCTGTCTAATGTGGCAGAAAGTAGGGAAATTGGGTACATGGCTAGTGGATGTGGTGAATGTATATTACATGTGTGGGGCTTGCTTTTATGAGTAGACTAGCTGAGAAGATTTGGAATTAAAAGGTAGAGCAGAGAACTTTAGTTAAGAGATGCAAAGAGGTCAATTACATAAGCTTGGTGACATGAAGTTGCATTGTGCATGGGAGGTAGACATAGAGAGCTGAAAAGGAGGGGCTGGCAAATTAATGGCAGAGAGAAGGATAAGAGACAAAAATTGTTGTAGGCAAACATTGAGAGCCTAAATAGTTCAGGAAAAAACTATTTAGGCTTGGAAAAAGTGTCATTCTCATTAGAAACTAAATGAACTTATGTTTTATTTTTGGGAGTTTTTTGAATAGATGTAGTTGTAAGGGGGGAAAGGGTAGTAAGGTGTTAGCTTATATCATAAGAAAACTAGTGGGGAAAGACAAGGTGATATTAGAAAAACAAAACTTCAAAAAAAAGAAGAATAAAAAGAATAAAAAGATTAAGAAGAATAAGATGATTAAGAGGAATAAGAAGAATTTTAAGAATAAGATGTATAAGAAGTATAAAAAAATAGAAATAATCAAAAGATTCAAAAGAATATGAAGAAAAGAAGAATATAAAGAATAATAATAATAAAAAAGAAAGAAAGAATATGGAGAATTAGAGGAATAAGAAGGATTAGAAGAATAAGAAGAATAAGAAGAATAAGAATAATAAGAATAATAAGAATAATAAAAAGAATAAAAAAAATAAGAAGAATAAGAATAATAAACGAAGAAGGTTCATTTTCCTTAAAATAAGCTAAGAATATAATCATGAACTCAAGACCTACACAAGATTTATATGATTGGTGCTGTAACAATAATAATTCGCTTAAAGTATGATTTTTTATGGAAATCTATTTCTAATATTATCCCATTAGATACAAGCATTCTAAAAAAATGTATAAAATTAGCCTCTAGATGTGATTGCTGTAAAATGATAATAGAAACCCTGAATCACCTATTCTCACAAGGTATAATAGCCTCAAAGATATGAGAAATATTTGAAAAAGAAATGAGTTTAAAGCATAAAAATTAATCTCTCAAAAAAGGCTTAGGAAATGGATTATGGGGCCCAATCTTAATTTGGTACATATATGGCTCAAGAATACCTTCCACCTTTGGTGATATGGAATATTTGGTGTGACACCCCATCCCACAGGGGGTCCCATTCATTCCATCACATAATATAATGTGCAATAAAATAAAATTTTTTCAAATGTACAATACATTTTTTTTTCATTTTTCATTTTATCTGCTCAATGGAATAAACATGCAATATATTATTTAAGCCACAACCCACTTCCCTTCACATGTGTGATTCCGTATGTGGATCTATCATCTATCCTGGACCTGTACTTAAAAAGGGGTCCCACAAATAGAGTGAGCAAAGCTGAGTAGAGGTAAACTTCTTCAGAGTTACTCCCGACCTAAGTGCACGTAAAATGTCATGAATATATATCAAAGCCCATTCAAGTACAATGTTTTATATGAATGCAATTATGGATGAAATGTTTATATGCCTATATTCGTGAGTCCCGTCGACTCCCTCAGACATGCCGAAGCCAAGTGTGGCACATTATATATATATATAGATATATATATACAAATATATATATATGTACATATATATATATACATACATACATACATACATACATATATACGTATATACATACATATATATATATATATATATATATATATATATATATATATATATGTATGTATGTATATACGTATATATGTATGTATGTATATATGTATATATGTCTATAGAAATATTTATTTATTTGGAATTATTCGGAAAAATATGGACCTCCTCCGAAAAATATATTGGATATTTATCCGAATAAAATATGATTTCTTTGGATTTACTCTAAGAAATATGTACTACCGTAACTCTGTTTGGACGATGTCCCAATTTGAGTTCGCAAATCTATTATAACTATGTACCAAATAAAATCTCACGCAACTCCGTCTGGATGTTGTCCCAATTCGAGTTCGCTAACTAACATCCATATACATACATAAATATATATATATATATATCAATCATACACCCACCATATATATGGAATGTTCCCGTGCGTAAGAAACGTAATTATGTCATTTCCAATTTAACCGATATTTCATACATAATTATAACAATCCAAATCCAATTCATCCTGCACTAACATTTACAAAACGAAATACCGAAACTTTTCACCAATTAATTATTTTCAATAAAATTTCTAACAATTCGAATTGAAATATAAAAATGATCATTTCTGGCCATTAAATAGAAAGAAATTCTGATAAGAGAAAACAACAACCTTTCAGAAAATTTCATAAAAATTTGATAAAAATTTTATCAATGTGAAGATCTTATTATGTAGAGTAACTTTAATTCTTGGACTATTTCATTCTGATTCCTATATAATCCATTATAATTAAAAGAAAATTTACAAATATTTTTTTATCTATACTGGATATGTATCTCTCCCGGCGCCGAACGTTTTTTTTTTCAGCCTTTCCCCCATTTTTGGGATTAATGCTATTTTTTTCTATAATTATTATTATTAATTAATAATTTTAATGTTTGTTTCTTTGGGTTGACATCTGGACAACCGACAGACCACCTGCACATGCACAGCTACATGCGGACGACGTGGCACGGTCTTTTGGTTACGCGAATTTTTTTCTCTCTAAATGTTCTAATAATTACTTAATTAAATAAAAATATAACAAATTCTAATTTTCTCAGAATTTAACGAAATTTGACACCATAGCTATATTTTCCAAGACGCATTCAATAATGACATCCATTTTATCATTATGGATCTAAAATTTTCAGGTTATTTTCTCTTATTGCAAAATTACCATTTTACCCATTTTTTTCCCAGAAATCAAATTATGTTATTTATTTATTCATTTTTTTTTCGGGATTTAACATTTGGAAAGCCAAAGAAAAAGTAGATATGAAAGTTCTGAAATGAGGGCAGATGGCAATTTTAAATAATTTATAGATAGGTGGCATCTAAGGCTTCAAAAGCCCAAATCATTAAGCTTCACGAGTATACATTAGAATAAACCCACAGGGGGATATTTGGCACTTAACACAGATGGTAATTTTAAAAGAAAAATAGGCACAGCAATAAGAGGTGGAATTCTGAGGGACTCTATGGCAAGATGATTTGGTATTCACTAGGAAGTTGAAAGCAAATAATCTTATGCAGTCTTAAATCCAGGCACTTCTGGCTGGACTATAGTATGCAAAATCATTAAAATAAAGAACATTCAAATACAAACTGATTCAAAAATGTTAGTAGGTATTATTAAATGTTAGAGATTGCTTTGGAAATACATAAATGACATAGAAGAAATCATACAACTGGTTCACGAGCTAAATTGTAGTATTATGCATTTATTTAGAGAAGTGAATCAAGTAGCTGATAAACTAGCTAAAGAAGGATAAAAATTAGGAAATCAGTTCCTTGATGCTCAAAACATGCCTACTAAATATAGAGGTTTACTCAAACTAGATGAAACAGGATATCCTATATTCAGGAAAGTTAACATTTAGTGCTAACAATTCTTTAGGAAGTCTATAAGTAAAAAAGTGGCTTAAAGGCAGATAGCATTGGGTTTTCCCACAACATGTAGTAAATTAACTAACCTATAATTTTTGTTGTGGTAGGGTCTGTACTTCCTTAAGATATAAAAAAATATACGATAAAATAAAGTTTCTACATGTGTAAATGTTTAGTATCCCGGTCCTATGGGATGCTTAATTAAAATAATTGGAAAAATTATATATTGGGTTCTATTATCAGCCCTTGTAGAAGATTTATTGCTAGTATTAGTTTATGTTAGCCTTATGGATTGCTTTTTATTAACTACAATATTAGTAGTGTTTTTTTGGAATGTATATTAGAGTGTTGCAAAGTGATTTTTAGAAGTGAGGATGATGCAGGGTGGAGGTGAGACAGGCTGTGGCTAGAATGCAGCAACAAAGGAGAGATAGAGAGGGATAAATATTTGTCGGTTTGGTTTCTTTTCCTGAAAGAGCAAGTGGCAGGGTCAAATGGAAGCTAGCCCAACTATCAGATGAAGGTTTGTTAATGACACTGAAACAAAAGAAGTGAAGAAGATTTGTGGAGTTGGTGATATGTTTTTTGTTTGTTATTCTTTGTTTATTTATCTGAAATAGAGAGTAAGTATGTAAGAGAATGTGCTCTAGAAATAGTAGTGGACCTTGCAGAAACTAGAAGGAAACAAATAGAGAGAAAACACAAAGGCAGTCAGATAGTTTTAGTATCTGTTTGCTGTGATATGAGCCCTAGACAGCAGCAAGGGAGAGTAGGTGATGGATGTATATTGTTTGTTTGGTTTTCTTATTAGGGTAGGTGGTAGAGGCAAAGTGAAGCTGGTCCAATATCAGTTTAATATAAAGACACATAGTCAGAAGCAGAGAAGAAGAATGGTTTAGCATGTTATGGATGTTTGTTTGTTTGTTACTATTTTTCTATGGTTTGAAATAGGAAAAAGAAGGTAAGAGAAGGAGTAGTAGATAGCCTGGCAGATTCTAGAAGAAGAAAAACAACAAAAATAATAAAAACAACTAATAGAAACTACCTTTATAGGTAGACTAAGACATCAAGAGAGAGAAACATAATGGTAGAAAGAACTGTATTGTATGTTGTGATATGTGGGCCGTGCAGGTGATATAAGAAAGTAAAGGCAGAAGCTTACAAGCATGTAGAGAAGCTACCATAAACTAAAAGGAGCAAATCAAGGCCGAAGAAAAAAGGCCGGCTAAAAAGTATAGCAGCAGCAAGAGAGTAAATAAATGAAAAGGCAGACTAGCTCCAAGAAGATAGGTAGATAGAAAGCTCAAAATGCTAAAGGAGAAACCTCAAGCAGAAAGTTTAAGCATAAAGACTCTAAAGGGCAGGAAGGAAAAAAGTTTAAAGTTCTGCTAAATTTTATAGAAATTAAATTTAGGAGAGTTCTATGAAATAAAGCTAGAATTCTGATTTATATATAAAGTAGGTTATTATCAATTGATTGTATTATTCTTTGTTTTTTGATAAGGCCGTAAAAGGAGTAAATAGAAATATCTTATCTTGTAACAATGGTATTACTCCGCCAAAAGAGATAGCTATTATAAATGATAAAACAAACCTTAAAAAAGAATAAGAAGAAAAAGAAGAATAAGTTGAATAAGAAGAATAAAAAGATTAAAAATAATAAGAAGAATAAACAGAATAAGAAGAATTAGAAGAATTAGAAGAATTAGAAGACTTAGAAGAATAAGAAGAATAGAAAGATTAAGAAGAATAAGAAGAATAAGAAGAATAATAAGAATAAAAAAAATAAGAAGAATAAAAAGAATAAGAATAAAAAGAAGAATAAGAAAAATAAAAAGAGTAAGAAGAATAATTAGAATAAGAAGAAAAAGAAGAATAAAAAGAATAAGAAAAAAAAGAAGAATAAGAAGAATAAAAAGAATAAGAAAAATAAGAAGAAAAAAAAATAGAAGAAGAAGAAGACAAATAAGAAATAGATGAATATGAAGAATAAGAAGAATAGGAAGAATATGAAAAATAAGAAGAATGATAAGAAAAATAAGAATAATAAGAAGAAGTAGTAGGATAAAAGAATAATAAGAATATAAAAATAACAAAAATAAGAAGATGAAGAAGAATAAGAGGAATAAAAAAAATAAGAATAATAAGAAAAATAAGAAGAATAAAAAGAATCTAAACAAAAAAAATAAAAAACAAGAATAAGAAGAATAGGTAGAATAAGAAGAATAAGAAAAATAAGAAGAATAAGAAGGATAAGAAGAATAAAAAGAATAAGAAGAATAAAAAGGATAAGAAGAATAATAAGAATAAGAAGAATAATAAGAATTTGAAGAATAAGAAGAATAAGAAAAATAAGAATAATAAGAAAAATAAAAAGAATTAGAAGAATTAGAAGAATAACATAATTAAGAAGAATAAAGAGAATAAGAAGAATAAAAAAAAATATGAACAATAACAAGAATAAATAAAATTAGAAGAATAAGAAGAATAAAATAGGAAGAATAAGAAGAATAAAATAGGAAGAATAAGAAGAATAAGAATAATAATATGAAAAAAAAGAAGAATAATAAGAAAATAAAGAATAAGAAGAATAAGAAGAATAAAAAGAATAATAATAATATGAAGAAAAATAATAATAATAATAATAATAATAATAATAATAATAATATGAAGAATAAGAAAAATAAGAAGAAAAATAAAAATAAGAAGAATATGAAGAATAAGAAAGATAAAAATAATAAGAATAATAAAAAGAATAAGAAGAATTAGAAGAAAAAGAAGAATTAGAATAATAAGATTAATAAGAAGAATAAGAATAATAAAAAGAGTAAGAAGAATAAGAAGAATAAATAGAATAAGAATAATAATAAGAATGATAAGAATAAGAAGAATAAGAAAAAAAAACAGAATAAGAAGAATAAGAAGTATAAAAAGATTAAGAAGAATAAGAAGAATAAGAAAAATAACGAGAATAATAAGAATAAAAAAAATAAGAACAATAAGAAGAATTAGAAGAAAATATAGAATAAGAAGAATAAAGAGAAAAAAATAATATAAAGAATGAGAAGAAAATGAAGAAAATTAAGAATTAGAAGAATAAGTAGAATAAGAAAATTAAGAAGAAAAAGAAGAATAAGAAAAAAAATAAGAATAAGTAGAATACGAAGAATAAGAAGAATAAGAAGAATATGAAGAATAAGACGAAAAATAAGAACAATAAGAAGAATTAGAAGAAAATATAGAATAAGAAGAATAAGGAGAAAAAAATAATATAAAGAATGAGAAGAAAATGAAGAAAATTAAGAATTAGAAGAATAAGTAGAATAAGAAAATTAAGAAGAAAAAGAAGAATAAGAAAAAAAAATAAGAATAAGTAGAACACAAAGAATAAGAAGAATAAGAAGAATATGAATAATAAGAAGAATAACAAGGAATTGGCGATAACTCGGCGATAACTCGGCAAAAACTCTCCTTCGGTTTTCTCTAGATTACTCTCTCGCGATTTACCTTAAATTAACTGTTATGTGAATTGCTTCGTGAATTGCTGTTTGATTTAAGTTCTCTCGCATTTTCTATAACATTTTTATCTTGCGAATATCTTGTATAAACTGTTAATGTGGATTTTTGGGTGAAACATCGTGTAAATTGCTTTGTGAACTGCTATTATATGTTATATTTGCAAAGTGTTAGTATTAGTAACTACTAGTTTTATGCAACGAAGTGTTCCTTGATTCTCTCACGATATTAAGAATATATATAAAAAGGAAAACTATTATGGGCATGAAGCAATACGGGTGAGCAGGAACAACAACACTTGTAAGAAATATTAAGCTAAATTAGAAGCCGAAAGCCTTGGTTCTCTCACGAAAATCCTCTCGCGATTTTCCTGTGTTATTTCTCTAGCTTTCTGGAGTAAATGGTTCTGCGAACAGTTGTGGGAATTTCTGTGCAAATTGCTTTGTGATTCACTGTTCGAAAGTGTATAGTTTATGTGTAATTGCTAGATTGTGCAACTAAGAAGGAAGAATACTCCACAACTATTCAAACCAAGTCCAAATCAAGATAAGTATGGAAAAATCTGACTTATGTTTAAATAATAAGTCTTTTGCCTCGATGGTAAAGGGAACCGTGCCGATTTCACGAATCCAAGGGAACAAAAACGGGCTCCCGGCCATCATCTTCTCTGCTGAGGAATCTCGAAGGCTCTTAGAACCATTCGAATACACGCTCGTTGGTAAGTTCTCTCACGGTAGGCCTCGTGCGATTGGAGTTCAGAAATTCATTGACAATTTAAAGCTCAAGGGGAAGGTGAAATTTGCTGATTTCGATGCCAAGCATGTCGTGCTCCAATGCTCTCTACTGGAAGATCAATATCGTCTATGGCAGCGCGGATTATGGCAAGTTGATGGCTTCCCCATGCATATACTGAAGTGGACAAAGGAGTTTACTCCTCTTGAAGAGCCGCCTATAGCTCCGGTATGGTTTACATTGCTTTTTCTGCCACTTCATCTCTTTTCTGAATCATCTCTCTATGCAATTTCTTCGTGTTTGGGTAAGCCCATGTTAAGAGATGAAGCCACAAGAACCATGTCTAGGCCGAATAAAGCACGTGTATGTGTCGAGCTAAACCTCTTAACTAAACCGCCTGATAAAGTATGGATAGGTAGTGGGGAAGAGGAACAGGCCGAGGGGTATTGGCAAACTGTCGTCCCCGAAAGCCTCCCTCCCTACTGTACAAAGTGTAAGAGGCTCGGGCATGATATTTTATCGTGCAAGGTGGGGAAAGAAGACGGGCAGCAGCATGAGGGAGGAGGTAGGAAGGAGATGCAATGGGTAAGGAAAGAGGAGGCTTCGGTTCTCAAACAACATATCCAGCCGAAGGGAGATCTGAATAATGGAATAATTTCAAGCATCCCTCCAGATTATCCAAATATTACCCAGGATGAAGGAACCATGAAAGAGCCGAACTTGGGGATAGAGAATGAGGTTAGCTTAAATGAAGGATGGAAGGAGGTAAAACACAAGAGAAAATATAAAAAAACATCTAAAACAAGAATTGTATTGAAAGAAAGACTTGATGTTGATGCGTGGATAGACGAGAATCTTCTGGATTTTCCTGAAGAAGATTCGGTAATTTTCAGTTGTCCTTCAAGTCATAAGCGGGAAGTATCTCAAGAAGAGCCTGAGGCGAAAGTAAATGACGATATATATATTTATAATGAAGATCGGGGGAATCTTTCAAAAACCCAATACATGGAGGCCCTAAAATAAATGGCCATGGTGCTCGGAAAACAGGTAAAATATAAGGAGATTAGGTATGAAATTCCTCACACTCCTAAAACAGCAAGAAATTCAAAGAAATATGCTAACAGCCCTTATGAATCTAAGCGTACAACTCGAGCTCAAGCTAAATTAGTTTTTAATGGATAGATGCCTATATTGGAATGTTAGGGGGGTAGCTAATAGCCCCACGATAAATAGGTTAAGACTTTTAATTAAAGAACATAAAATCTCACTACTGATTATTGCAGAACCAATGGTTCTGCAAGATCAACTAAATAAATATAGAGAACTTTTAGGATTTAATAAGGCGTATGCTAATCTAAATAGTAAACTCTGGATTTTATGGCACAGTAAATTGAAAATTGAAATAATAAAAGATACTGAACAAATAGTACATTTCAAATTAGATAAGAGTACAAATCAAATAATCTCAGCAGTTTATGCAAAAAATGACAAACAATCTAGGTTGGCTTTATGGGAAGAGATGAAAGATATAGCAAGTAGAAATTTACCTTGGATTATAGGAGGCGACTTTAACATAATTAGAAGCCCTCAAGAAAAGAAGGGTGGCAAACCACCGGATAAGGTAGCCATGAAACAATTTAATGATACAATAGCCATTACGAATCTAATGGAAATTGATTTCACCAGTTCAAGATATACCTGGTGCAACAATTGGAAAAAAAAGAGGAGTTATCTGGGCTTGACTGGATAGGATTATGTGTAACATAAAGTGGGTCACCTCACAAGGGATTACAGGGCTTAGACACCTAAATAGAACTTGCTCTGACCATAGCCCCCTGCTTATCACGATTCAAAGTAACCAGGGTAATACATCTAATTTTAAATTTCAAAATATGTGGGTAAAGCATGCGAGCTTTGCAGGACTCGTCAGAGAGTCTTGGAAAGAACCAGCAGAGGGTAAACCGATGCAAGTTCTATCAATTAAACTTCTGAGGCTAAAAGCTTGTTTAAAAACATGGAATAAAGAGGTTTTTGGAAAATTAAACCAGGAGCTAAAAAACTTAGAAGAAAAAGTAGCCAAGCTGGAGGAAGATTTTGACTCCACGAATAACAATGAAACTCGGATAGAATTAAGTAAGGCTAAAGGAGAACTGAGATTGAAATTACACATGGAAGAAATTTATTGGAAACAACGAGCAAAAATAAAATGGTTAAAGGATGGGGATCACAATACTAAATTTTTTTATAATATGTCTAAAATAAAATCTCAAAAAAATAAAAATAAAGGTCTAATAAATAAAGAAGGAAAATGGGTAGAAGAGAAAAAGGAAATAGGTGCTTTCTTTAAAAATTTCTTTGAAAATCAACTATGTAGTCAGTCATGTAGGACAGATAATTCTCTAATGCAAGAGATTAGGGTGACCATTACGGAAGCTCAAAACCAATTAATGGAATTGATCCCAGAAGAACCAGAAGTCAAAGAAGCTGTCTTTAGTCTGGATAAAGATAGTGCTGCAGGACCTGATGGTTGGAATAACTATTTTTATCAGGTAAACTGGAACACGATTAAAACTGAGCTAGTCCCTGCAATTGCAAGTTTTTTTGTAGGGATGGAAATTCCAAAATCATGGGCAAAATCTTATATAGTACTAATTCCTAAAAAAGAATCACCACAGAAATGTGAGGATTATAGACCAATAAGTTTATGTAATGCGATATATAAAATATTAGCCAAAATATTACAAAATAGGCTAAGCTTAATTTTACCTGCAATAATATCTCAGGAACAAACTGGCTTTGTTAAAAACAGATTAATGATTGATAATATAAAACTTGCATCAGAAATGATGAAAGAAATAGGTGGTAAAGCTAGAGGAAAAAACTTAGTGGTCAAACTAGATCTATCGAAAGCCTTCGATAGAGTGGAATGGGATACCCTTTGCTTTGTGTTAAGAAGTTTCGGCTTCTCAGAGCTGACCATAGATTTAATTTATAGATGTATTTCAAGCACCTGGGTAAGAGTCCTAGTAAATGGTAAGTTAAGTGAGCCAATTTAAACCAAATAAAAGTTTAAGGCAAGGGGATCCGTTATCCCCCCTTCTTTTTGATATATATATATAGAACTATTAATACGAAACTTGAATAAGAAAATATCCGAAGGTAAAATAATGTCATTCAGACAACCAAGGAATATACCCAGAATTGGTTGTTTAGCCTACGCAGATGACTTTATAATATTTACTAATGCTAGCACAAAGTCTTTAATGAATCTCATGGATCTTCTGCAAATATTTGAAAAAGAGACAGGCCAAATGGTTAATAAAAGTAAATGTCAGTTTATGCTTGCAAAAAATGCAAAACCAAAGTTAGTAGATAAAATAAAAAATATTACAGGTTTTGCGGAAATTAAAGGGGCATTAATGTATCTAGGTTGTCCGATATATGAGGGGAGGTTGAAGGAAGAATATCTAACCTACCTTCAAGACAAATTAAGAAAGAAAATAGTAGGATGGAAAGAAGAGCTCCTAGAATTTGGGGGGAGGATTACGTTGCTTTCACATGTATTACAAAGCACACTCACACACATATTATCAGTGATACATCCCCCTAAAAAATTTATTAAAAAACTCGAATCAGAAATGGCAAACTTCTTATGGGGTAAAAAACAAGGCAGAAATAAACTACACTGGAAGGACTGGAAAAGTATTTGTTATCCGAAAGAGGAAGCAGGCTTAGGTCTTATGAGCCTCCAGGACTCGGCAGCTACCTGGGACTGCAAAAGCTGGTGGAGACTTAAAGAAAGCGATAATCTATGGGCTAAATATATGCGGGTAAAATATTTAGATAATAAAAATAAGACTTCTAAGAAAGCTTCGAACAGTTGGAAGTCAATGGAAAAACAAAAAGAGATAGTAGACTCACACTCTATACTAAAGAAGAGTGGCTGGAAATGGACGTTAACACCACAAGGAAACTTTTCCCTCAAATCGGCAAAAGATTTGGTCAGAAAGAAAAAACTGGTACAAACTCTATTTAAATGGGTATGGCAAGAAAATGTCCCGAAAAAAATGCGCTCCTTCACATGGAAGGCATTATTGAATGCTATACCGGTAGATAGAAATGTACAAAGAAAGGGATAAACATGGCTTCAAGATGCGAATGCTATTTTCAAGCGGTTGAAACAACTGATCATTTGCTTTCGAATGGTCCCATTGCAGTAGAAATATGGAGAGAGATGGAAGGGAAAAAAAGATTATCTAAAATAGAAGATGGATTAATAGATAAAGTTAAAAATGGGAAAAAGTAAACATGAAAAGCCCTACCAGGAAATGGCTTAATCAGAAACTGCCGCATCTAATTATTTGGTGCATTTGGAAATCTAGAAACAAAAGTAAATATGAAAATATAAGGATGAACTTAACAGAAATTATAAAAGATATTAGAAAGGAGATATATAATATATCAATAATAAAACCGATAGTAATACAAGATTTGAAACAAGAAAAGAAGCTTGAGAATGAATGGGATCTCACATACAAAGTGTTAAAACAACAATGAGCTAAATGTATACAGTGGAATGCTCCGCCGGTTGGCAAACTTTCACTTAATACGGATGGGAGTTTTAGCAGGGACACTGGAATAGCGGGAGGAGGTGGGGTAATAAGAGATCATACAGGGACAGTACAGAGAGCATTAACCAGTTCTAGTAGGGCATCCTCGGCTTTAGAATCAGAAATTAGAGCATTAAAATCAGGGTTAGAGATATGTAAGCAGCTAAACTTTAAAAACATTGAAGTTCAGGTAGACTCAAAATTACTAGTTGATACGGTAATTAATAAAAAAATATTATGGAGGTATGAAGATGATCTAGAAGTTATTCTTAATCTTTTGGAAGAACTGAAGGCCTCAATAATACATATATATAGAGAAGCCAATAATCTAGCGGATTGTCTATCTAAAATAGGCACCACCAGAGGAAATATAGATTATAATGAGAAATTCATGCCAAATAAACTAAAGGGAATAACATGTTTAGATAAAATGGGTTTTCCTTATATAAGAACAAATAAACAGACCACGAAGATATGACATAGTCTCATCTGTTTGCTGGATTGTGCGGGAATTCATTTGCAGAGAATTTCTGTCTCACAATTAAATGGAATGGAAGGATGGAGATTGAGCCAAATGGATATATATGAAGGAGATCCCATTGTAGTATATATTAATTCTGCATTTTTGCAGAATGGTGCATAGCTATACTGTATGGTTGTTAAAATAATATGTATGTAATTTAGAATTTCTGCATACTCAAAATATGTGCTAATTCCGCATTTTGGCAGAAGTCGATAACCTCTGCAGAAATGATGTATTTTGATTTTCTTTGCAGGAAAATATATATTCTGTCTTTTCCTTGCAGTATGTTAAAGGGGAGAAATCGTTAACACTTTGGAGCTTGCCTTATGTTGTATTAGTTTAATCAAGAATAAGGGTAGTAGGGTGTAAAGTTCTGGTAGGCACGGTTGTTGTTTTTTTTTGTTTTCTCTTTGGTTTTGTTCTAGGATTAACAGCGAATACACGACGAAGGAAGACGGCTGGAATCTTGTGAAGATTAGAGCCAGACGCATTGGGGAAAGGAGAGATAGAGCACATGTAGAGTGCCCCCTGTTGCTGCCAAAGCCTGTTGCTGTCAGGATAACTCATGCTGTTGCTGTTAGGATTAGTTGCTGTCTGTTGCTGCCCCCTGTTGCTGTTAGGAGAACTCCCGCTGCTGAGACGAATAACCACTGGAGTGGAAAGACTCCCTGCTGTTCAATGTTATATAATAAGGAAGAATCATACAGAGTGTGGTTACTGCTTCAACTAATCCTAAGGAAAAGATAGTTTCTCTGAATTATTGGCTAGGGTTCACCTCATAAGACATAAAGATGTTGGAATGAAAAGGTAAGGGCTGGAATTTTCTGCTTCTTTGGTATGTTTCTGGTTTTTTTGTATTTGCAGGAAAGCACTAAATGGGCCATCAAATCATGTTCTTTGGTCAAAGGTAGTTTGAATCTAGCAAGAGTCTGTAAAAGTTTTGTCAAGTCATGTGTTATGTTTTTAATAGCTTTTAAATCATGTATAAAGGGTTTCGAAGTCTGAAACTTTTCAGATTTCAAGTGTCATGTGTTAAATAAAAAGTCCTAGGAGAGGTAAGTGTCTAGTCTAGGAGTTCGGCAAGGATCAGCATATGGCAAGATGTTTTGAAATGGCTCTCAAGATGGGAATCTAAAGCTATATCGGCAAATAAAGAGGGACAAGGCCTAGGATAGCTAGTAGAGGAAAGCTTCGGCAGAATAAGTGCAACAAGGGGAAAAGGTATTTTGCAAAGTGGGGTATATTTTTGTTATTTTTTGCAGGAAATAAGATATATACAGCATAGAAAGGGTGGATACCAGAAAAACATGAAAGATGATTCATGGAGCGCTTGGAACATAAAAGAAGGAAGTTCCCCTGAGTAAAGAGTAAAGTTAAGATTGATGACTCTTTTAGAGATTTTTATGTTAATTTAGATAGTACTAGGAAGATTATAATATTGTTAGCCTTTAGAAATGGGGAATGGATGTAAGAGGGTAAAGGGTAGATGTAGTTTGTACAAACGGTATTCCTCCGCCAAAAGAGAGGGTTATAAATAATAAACAAACTTTTTTAAAAAAAAAAAAGAATAAGAAGAATAAGAAAAATAATAATAATGATAAGAATAATAAAAATAGAAAAATAATAAGAATTAGAAAAATAATAAGAATAATTATAAAAATAAGAATAAGAAGAATTTGAAGAATAAGCTGTAAAGAAGAATTAGAAAACTTAGAAGAAAACAAAGAATAAGAAGTATAAGAAAAATAAGAAGAATAAGAAAAATAAGAAGAATAAGAAAAAAAAGAAAAATAAGAATAATATGAATAATTAGAAGAAGAATAATAATAATATTAACAATAATAAAAAGAATATGAAGAATAATAAGAATTAGAATACTTAGAAGAATAAAAAAAATAAAAGAATAAGAAGTATCGGAAAAATAAAATGATTAAAAAGAATAAAAAAATAAAAAGAATAAAAAGAATAAAAAGAATAAAAAGAATAAAAAGAATAAAAAGAATGAAGTGATTAAGAATAAAAAAAATATGAAGAATAAAATGAATAAGAAAAATAAGAAAAATAATAAGAATAAGATGAATGAGAATAATAAGAAAAGTAAGAAGAATAAAAAGAATAAGAAGAATAAAAAGAATGAGAATAAATAGAATAAAAATAATAACATTATTAAGAATAATAAAAGAATAAGAAAGAATAATAATATTAAGAAGAATAAAAGAATAAGAAAGAATAACAATAATAAGAAGAATAGGAAGAATATGAAGAATAAAAAGAATATGCAGAATAAGAAGAATTAGAAGCCTTTTAAGAATAAGAATAAAAAAAAGAAGAATAAGAATAATAAGAATAATAATAAAAATATAAATAATACGAAGAATAAGATTAATAAGAAGATTAAGAAGAATATGAAGAATAATAAGAATAATAAGAATAAAAAGAATAAAAAGAATCAGAATAATCATAAAAATATGAAGAATAAGATGAATGAGAAGAAAATTAAGAATAAGAAGAAAAATATGAATAATTAGAAAAAGAAAAATATTAATACTAAGAAGAATCATAAGAACAAAAAGAATAAGAAGAATAAGAAGAAGAAGAATAAAAAAAAGAATAAAAAGAATAAGAAGAATAAGAAGTAAAAGAAGAATAATAAAATAAGAAGAATTGGAACAATAAGAAGAATAAGAAGAGTAAAAAGTATAAAAAAATAAGAAGAATAATTAGAATAAAAAGATTAAGAAGAATATAAAGAACCAAAAAAAATAAGAATTAGAAGAATCAGAAGAAAAAGAAGAAAAGAAGAATTAGAAGAATAAAAGATTAAAAACATTAATAATAATAGGAAGAATAAGAAGAAGAAGTAAAATAATAATAATAATAATAATAAGTAGAATTAGAAGAATAAGAAGAATAAGAAAAATAAGAAGTATAAAATGAAAAGAAAAAAATGATGAATAAGAAGAATAAGGAGATTAAAAAGAATAATAAAAAAAATAGGAATAAGCAAAAAAAAATAGTAAGAAGAATAAGATTAAAAATAAGAATAAGAAGAATAATATGAATAATAAGAATAAGAAAAATAAGAAGAATAGGATGAATGAGAAAAATAAGAAGAATAAGAATAAAAAGAAGAATTAGTAGAAGAATTATAATTAGATGAATATGTAGAATAATAAATTTAAAATAAAAAATAGGAAGAAGAAGAAGAAGAATAATAATAATAATAATAATAATAATAATAATAAAAGTATAACAAGAATAAATAGAATAAGAAGAATAAGAAAAATAGTAAGAATAATAAATATAAAGAATAAGAAGAATAAGAAGAATAATAAGAATAAGAAGAATAAGTAGAATAATAAATATAAGAATAATATGAAGAATATGCAGAATAAGAAGAATTAAATTCATTGATGAATGAGAAGAATAAAAAAAATAAGAAGAATAAAAAGAGCAAGAAGAATAACAAGAATAAGAAGAATAAGAAAAAAATAGTAATAAGAAGAATAAAAATAATAAGAATAAATAATAATAAAAGGAATAAGAAGAATAAAAAAAATAAGCAGAATAAGAAAAAATAGAATATTTAGAAGAATTAGAAGAATAAGAAGAAACAGAAGAATAAGAAAAATAAAAAGAATAAGAAGAATAAAAAGAATACGAAGAATAAGAAGAATAAGAAGAATAAAATAAAAAAAAAGAATACTTTGAATAAGAAGAATATTAAGAAGAAAAATATTATGAAGAATAAAAAAAATAAGAAGAATAACATGAATAAAATGAAAAAGAAGAATAAGAAGAATTACAAGAATATTAAGAATAAGAAGAATAGGAAGAATTAGTAAAATAATAAAAAATAAGAAAAAGAATAAGAATAATAATAATAATATAAATATGAAGAATAAGAAGAATTATAATAAATAGAAGAATAAGAAGAATAGGAAGAATAAAATGTATATAAATAAGAAGAATAAGAAGAATAAGAAGAAAACTTATAATAAGTTGAAAAAGAAGAATAAGAAGATTAAGAAGAATAAGAAGAATAATATGAATAAGAAGAATAAGCAGAATAAGAAGAATCATTATACTTAGTAGAATAAGAAGAATAGGGAGAATAAGAAGAATAATAAGAATAATAAGAATAATAAGAATAATAAGAATAAGAAGATTAAGAAGAATAAAAAAATATCAATAAGAATAAGAATAAGAAGAATAAAAAAGAATTTGAATAATAATTATAAAATAAGAATAAGAAAAATAAAAAAAAAGAAGAATAAGTAGAATTATCAAAATAAGAAGAATTAGAAGAATAAAAAAAAGATGTGAAAAAAGAAAAAGAAGAAAAAGAAAAATAATAGGAATAAGAAAAATAAGTAGAATAAGAAGAATAATGAGAAAAGAAGAATATAAAGAAAAGAAGAAAAGAAGAATAGAAGAAAAGAAGAAAAGAAGAAAAGAAGAAAAGAAGAAAAGAATAATAAGAAGAATAAGAAGAATACAGAGAATACAAAGAATTAAAAGAATTAGTTAATTTTGAAGAATAATATAAAATAGAAGAATTAGAAGAATTAAAGAATAAGAAGAATTAGATCTATAAGAAGCATAAGAAGAATAAAAAAATAAAACGAATAATAATATTAATAATAATTTGTAGAATCAGAAGATTCATAAAAATAAGAAGAATAAGAACAAATAAGAATAAATAAAATAATAAGAATAAGCAGAATAATAAAATATGAAGAATAAAAAGAAAAAGAAAAATAAGATGAATAAAAAAAATATAAAGAATAATAAGAATAAGAAGAATAAAAAAATAGAAGAATAAGAATGATTAAAAGAATAAGAAGAATAAAAAGAATAACAATATTAAGAAGAATAAAAATATTTAGAAGATTAAGAAGATTAAGAAGAATAATAAAAATAAAATGAATATGAAGAATAAGAATAAGAAGAATAATAAGATTTAGAACAATAAGAAGATTTAGAAGAATAAGAAGATTTAGAAGAATAAGAAGAATAACAAGAATAAGAAGAATAACAAGAATAACAAGAATAATCTGAAAAAAAGAATTAGAAGAATAAGAAGTATAGCAAGAGTAATATGAAAAAGAAGAATTAGAAGAATAAGAAGTATAACAAGAATAATATGAAAAAGAATAAGAAGAAGAAGAAGTAGAAGAAGAAGAAGAAAAATAATAATAATAATAACAAGAATAACATCAAAAATAAGAATAAGAAGGATGAAAAGAATAACAAGAATCAAAAGAATAAGAAGAATAAAATGAATAAGAATAATAAATAGAATAAAAATAATAATAAGAATTACAAGAATAAGAGGAATAAGAACCATTAAAAGAATAAAAGAATAACAAGAATAACAAGAATAAAAAAAATATATAACAATAATAAGAAGAATAAAAAGAATAAGAAGAATAAGTAGAATAAGTTGAATTAGAATATTTTATTGAATAAGAAGAATAAGAAGACTTAGAAGACTTATTTCTAGGTTCTGATGAAGAAGATGAGGCGGCTGCTATTTTCTTCCTGAAGAAATATATTGAGAACCTTGCTGCCTCGTACAAGTTTACATTAATCTACAAATTTTCGCATGGTAGACCTAATTTCAAAGACAATTATGCCTTCATTCAATCATTGAATTTATATGAATTGGTGAAACTAGCTTGGTATTATGTGAATCATATTCTACTTCAGATTAAGTAGAAAGTGGATTTCCTCCCTTTATGGCTACGTGGAGCATGGTGTATCATGGCTTTCCTATGTGAATCTTCAAATTGCCGACTGAATTCACACCAATGGATGAAATTTAAATTAGGGAAAAAGTCTTGAGCCAATTATTTCGGTGGTATATGTCATAATGGGAAGGAAAAAAGAAAATAACTGTGGTGGGAGATGAAAGAACTAGCTGCAAAGAAATCTTCATGGATTATTGGAGATTTCAATGTGTTAAGGAATGTTAAAGAAAAAAAAGGAGGAAGGCCTTCTGACCCGATAGCTATAGCATAGTTTAACTAGGTCATAGCTAATGCAAATCTAGTGAAGGCTTATTATTTGTGTTTCAATTTAATACGGTGTAATGATTGAAATAGAAGAGGGGTAATCTGGTACATGCTAGAATGCATTCTTTATAATACCAAATAGATAGATTATTGTGGTGGGGTAAAAGTAAAACACCTAAGTAAAACATGCTCAGACTACAGCCCACTCCTTCTGATATTCAAAAATAGAGAAAGGAAACACAAGACCTTTAAATACCAAAAAAATTAGGGAATGCATAAGGACTTCGACAACATAGTGAGGGACTCATGGAATATACCAACACCTGTGAATCCCATGCAGGTTCTAGCATTAAAATTACATAGACTAAGATTGACATTTAGTTTATGGAATAGTGAGAATTTTGGTAATATTATTCAAAATATCCAGAATGCTAAAAAAATGGTAACCTCATCAAAAATAAAATATCAGGAAATGCAGGATGAATCATCTAGAATCAAAGTGAACAAAGCAAAAGTGGAACTAAAACTAAGGTTGCACATGGAAAAAGTTTACTGGTAACAAAGGACCAAAATAAAGTGGCTTTAAGATTGGGATAGAAATACAAAGTTTTTTATTGCCACCATGAAAATCAAAACCCAAAAATAAGAAATAAAAGGAATAAAAATAGATAATGGGATATAGAAAAGGAGGAAGAAATAAAATATGTACTGGGAGAGTACTTTAAAAGTTACCTATGCGGTCAAAATTATCAGGGTACATTAATGCAATTAATTGAGAGAATGGTCACAGAAAATATAACAAATCACTGGAGGAATTGCCTAGAGACGAAGAGATTAGGGAAGTAGTCTTTAGCGTCAATAAAGATAGTGTAGTAGGCTTAGATGGGTGGAATAATAGATTTTATCAATGCACCTAGAGCATCATAAAAGATGATTAGGTGGCTGCCATCGCCTGGATTTTTCCAGGTGCAGAAATTACAAATGCATGGGCTAGCTCGTACATTGTCTTGATTCCCAAAAAAGCTAACCCACAAAAAAGTGAAGATTATAGGCCAATAAGTCTATGTAATATGGTTTATAAAATTCTTTCTAAATAACTTTAGAATAGACTCAGTAGGATCCTTCCTTCCATTTATCTGCTTGAAAAGCAGGTTTTGTCAAAAATAGATTAATGATGGAGAATATTAATTTAGCCTCAGAAATGATGAGAAAAATAGGGGTTAAAGCTAGGGTGCACAACGTTATTCTGAAACTAGACATATCTAAAGTATTTAATAGAGTGGAATGGAATATCTAATGTTACATAATGAGAAAAATAGGATTCTCAGAGTTTTGGTTAGATTTAATGTATAGATGTATCTCGAGTGTTTGGGTTAAAATTTTGATATATGGACAGGTTAGTGGAGAATTTTAGTCAGTTAGAAGGCTTAGATAGGGAGACCCACTATCTCCTTCCTTGTTTAATATATATCTAGAACTACTTATTGTAAATCTAAAAGAGAGGATGAAGATGAGTAAGATTCTTAGTTTTAAACAACCGAGACAGATGCCTAATGTGAGCTGCTTGGCTTTTGCAGATGATGTTATTATATTCATAAATGCTATCAGCACATTTATGAGAAATATGATGAGACTTTTGATACATTGGAAGAAGAAACAAGCTAACAGCTAAATAAAAATAAATGTCAATTCATCATAGTAAATAAAGCCCTTGAAAAGGCTGCTCAAAAGACTAAAAGGATCACAAGTTTTGAACAAAAAAAAAAGCTGTGCTAATGTATTTGGGATGCTCGATCTATGAAGGAAGGTTTAATGAGGAACATTTAGCTTTCCTGATGGATAAATTAAGAGGAAAGATTACAAAATGGAAGGAGGATCTTTTAAGCATGGCAGGAAGGATTACATTAATTAAACATGTACTACAAGGCTCGTTAGCTTATATTTTAATGTTGATACAGCGTTCAAAGTAGATTATAAGAAACTTAGAAAAAGAAATGGCTAACTTCTTATGGGTCAAAAAACTAGGGAAAAATAATTTACATTCGAAAAAATGAGAGGATATATACTGTCCGAAGGAGGAAGAGGGTCTAGGCCTAAACACTTTTAATGATATGGAAAAAGCCTAGGCTTGTAAAAACTACTATAGGCTCAAAGAAAATGATAATCTGTGGGCGAGTTATATAAAAGCTAGGTATGGACGAGTTTACAAAGCATTCAAGAACTCAAAAATAGCATCGAAAAGCTAGAAAATGATGATTAAAAAGAAAAAAGTTGTGGAAGACAATGCACTATTTATTAACAATGAGTGGAGATGGATTTTGAATGTGCAAGGTAGGTTTACTCTAAAAAGCAAAAAATCTCTAGTGAGAAAGAAAAGACATCCTCAAGAAATCTTTAAGGGAGCATGGATGAAAGAGATAACACAAAAAAATTAATATTTTTATGTGGAAGCTTCTATCTAATGCTATCCCAGTAGATACTAATATTCCGAGGGAAGGAGTAAGATAAACTTCAAGATGTGAAGGTTGTTTTGCTAGCATAGAAAGCATGAACTACTTGTTCTCAATAGTGAAGATAGCCGTAGAGGTATGTGATTTCCTTAAAAAAGATGTAGAATTAAAAAATAAGGTAGGAGCTCTCGAGGAAAGATAAATGAAATGTAGGTAAAAACACACAAAGAATATAATATTGAAATGGCTAATAAATTACATTATGCACATCATAGTCTGGTGCTTATAGAAGGGGCTAGAAATAGAAGTAGGTCTTAAAGGTATTTTAATGAATGCTAAAAAAATAATAGATAAAATTAAAAGAGAAAGCTCATAAATTTCAGCAGATAGCCCATGAAGACTCAAAAGCATGGGAATGGAAGATTAAAGAAAAAAAATGCCTTGGGCCTATTAAAACTACCTGTCATAAGGACCGTTAGCAGGAATAGGCCCCCATGGGGGGGGCTGGGGGAAGAGTTTCTCTAAATACAGATGAGCTTTAATAGGGATATTGGTATGGTAGGAGTAGGAGGAGTAATAACAAATGAGGAAGGGGTTAGTAAGAATATTTACAATGAGAGAAAAAGTTGTTTAAGCATTACATGCAAAAAATTTGGTCTTGCTTAAGGGTCTCCAAATTTGTAAAGAAAATTCACTTATGAATATTCGAGTGCAAGTGGATTCAAGTTTATTGGTGGACTTAGCGACAAACAAACTAGTGATGTGGCAGTTTGATGGGTATATATGCATAATTAAAAACCTCTTAATATAACTAAAAGAAGAGATAGCATGAATGTTTAGAGAAAAAAATGCCCTCGTAGACAAATTAGCTGATGAAGGCATGAAGAAGGGCTTACAAGAGTTTGCTGGAGACAATATCCCAGATAAATACGAAGGTATAATTACATTAGATAAAATAGAATACCCCTACATTAGAATTCAAAAACATTAATATAAATGGTATGAAAAAAAACTTAAAGTAGATTTATGCTTCTGGTTTGTTGGCATATATAGTTTGTTTTGTAGTATTCGAAGTACCTACAAATGAAGCACATGTAGTAAAGATGGGGCCACCCTAGTCCTAAGGGGTGTCTACCGATAGAAGTCTAGCTCGGACATGGACTAGAAGGGATGGGAGTAAGAAAAAAAACATATATATGTGGTCATTGTTTGTTTAGTTGTTGTTTTTCGTAGGAATGGAAATAATGCAGAGGACAAGAAGGGAGCACAACAATAAAAGTTAAATGCAATTGTTATCAGCAAGTAGAGGGGGCAAGGACTTCAGAGTTATAGTCTGCCAGTGGATGGGTTAGGGAATGTCTTGTTAGTGCAAGTCCATGTTATTAAATATCATGAAATGTTTGGCTTAGAGTCAATGGGGTATGTAATGTTTACTTTTTTTGGGGTATGTTTTAGTCTGAATATGTAGGAATGTAGTAGGGTCCTGTTGGACAAGGTCAGAGATTTATGCGGGGGTGTTTTGCACACAAGGGCATAATGCAGGAATGGTCATGTGAAGTTACCAGGTTGCTACTTGAGGTAGAACAAACTGAACACAGAAATTAGGATGGATGGAGCTACTAAACTCTTTTCTGCTTTGTTAATTATGTGTTGCGAGTAGTAAGGGGCATTAAATGGATATGGGCCATGTATGTTTTCTTGTTATGTAGTAGGGGCAGAACGAAGACCTGTGTAGTGCAAGATGGCAGGACAGACCCAGCAGAGCAAGCTGAGCTGAATAAATACAGGATGCTGGAAGGTAATGAATAACACCCATTCACCTATTAAAGTTTCATGAGATAGTTTGTTGAATTGTAAGGACGAGGGATGAATAGGGATATTAGGCAATAAATTTTCTTGTGCTGGAAATTTGATCTGAATGCATGATAAGAGAAGGCTAAGGAGGACATACATATTACAGGATGCGAACGGGCAGATTAAGGTATAAGATCATCAATGATCTTCATATCCCTCAAAGGCCTAGACAAGACAGAAAGGAGCTCTCTTGAAAAGGGGGACTTTCAGGGCTAGCCTTCATCCTGTAGGGTTGTTTAAATGGCAGATGACTCTACATGATAGTAAAAGACTCAAGGAGATATAATTAGCAAATGAAAGAGGAAGAGAAAGGAAGAAGCTCAAATTAAAAACTCGTCTAGAGAATAAAGTATTGGCAGCTTCTTAAAGAAAGTTTCGCATTGAAGCTAATGTCTAGTGTCGAGATAAGATTTAAACGTCTCATGTATCAATAATAAATTAGGAGTGGAATATATAGTATGGGAAGAATGTATAAGGGTAAAGGGTAGCAGTGTTATAGCTTGTAAAATTGATATTCCAACACCAGAAGAGAGGGTTATTATTAATAAAAAAACAAATTTCAAAAAATAAAATATAAGAAGATAAAGTAGAATAAGAAGGATAAAAAGAATAAAAAGAATAAAAAAAATTAGAAGAATAAGAAGAATAAGAGGAATAAAAAGAATTAGAAGAATTAGAAGAATAAGATAAATAAGATAAATAAAAAGAATAAGAATAATACAAAAAGAATAATAAGAAGAATAAGAATAAAAAGAAGAATAAGAAGAAAAAGAAGAAAAAGAAGAAAAAGAAGAATAAGAAGAATAAGAAGAAAAAGTAGAATAAGAAGAAAAAGATGAATCAGAGGAATCAGAAGAGTTAGAAGAATAAGTAGAATAAGAAGAATAAGAACAATACGAAGAATAAGAAGAATAAGAACAATACAATGAATAAGAAGAATAAGAAGAAGAATAAGAAGAATAAAAAAAATAAGAATAATAAGAAGAATAAGAAGAAGAAGAATAAGCTGAATAAGAAGAATAAGAAGATTAAGAAGAATTAGAAGACTTAGAAAAATAAGAAGAAAAAGGAGAATATAAAGAATAGAAAGAATAAGACAAATTAGAAGAATAAGAAGAATTAGAAGAGTAAGAAGAAAAAAAAGAAAAAGAAGAAAATATGAATCAGAAGAATAAGAAAATAAGAAGATTGAGAAGAATTGGAAGAATAAAAAGAATAAGAAGAATAAGAAGAATAAGAAGAATAAAAAGAAGTAGTAGAATAAGAAGAATAAGAAGAATAATAAAAATAGCAACATTAAGAAGATTAAGACGAATAAGAAAAATAAAAAAAAAAGAAGAGTAAAAAGAATAAAAAGAATATTAAGAATAATTATATATTGAAGAATAAGAGGAATAAAAAGAATAAGAAGAATTAGAAGAATAAGATAAATAAAAAGATTAAGAATAATAAAAAAAGAATAATAAGAAGAATAAGAAGAATAAGAATAAAAAGAAGAATAAGAAGAAAAAGATGAATCAGAAGAATCAGAAGATTTAGAAGAATAAGTAGAATAAGAAGAATAAGAAGAATAAGAACAATACGAAGAATAAAAAGAATAATAACAACACAATTAATAAGAAGAATAAGAAGAAGAATAAGAATAAGAAGAATAAGAATAATAAGAAGAATTAGAAGAATAAGAAGAAGAAGAATAAGAAGATTAAGAAGAATTAGAAGACTTAGAAAAATAAGAACAAAAAGGAGAATATAAAGAATAAAAAGAATGAGATGAATTAGAAGAATAAGAAGAATTAGAAGAGTAAGAAGAAAAAAAAGAAAAAAAAAGAAAAATATGAATCAGAAGAATAAGAAAATAAGAAGATTAAGAAGAATTGGAAGAATAAGAAGAATAAGAAGAATAAGAAGAAGTAGAAGAATAAGAAGAATAATAAAAATAACAACATTAAGAAGATTACGATGAATAAGAAAAATAAAAAAAATAAGAAGAGTAAAAAGAATAAAAAAAATATTAAGAATAATAATATATTGAAGAATAAGAAGAATAAAAAGAATAAGTCGAATAAAAAGAATAAGAAAAAAATAAGAGTAAGAAAAATTAGAAGAATAAGTAGAATAAGAAGAAAAAGAAGAATATAAAGAATTAGGAGAAAAGAACAATATGAATAATAAGAAGAATAATGAGAATAAGAATAAGAAGAATAAAAAGAATAAAAAGAATAAGAAGGATAAGAAAATAAGATAAATAAGAAGAATAAAAAGAATAAAAAAAGAATAATAAGAAGAATAAGAAGAATAAGAAGAATCATAAGAATTAGAAGAATCATAAGAATTAGAAGAATAAGAAGAATAAGAAGAATAAAAAGAAGAAAAATAAGCTGAATAAGATGAATAAGAAGATTAAGAAGAATTAGAAGACTTAGAAAATAAGAAGAAAAAAGAGAATATGAAGAATAAAAAGAATAAAAAGAATAAGAAGAATAAGAAAAATTACAAGAGTAAGAAGAAAAAGAAAAAAAAAGAAAAAAAATATGAATCAGAAGAATAAAAAGATTAAGGACTCATATTAGTTCAATACCAATACCAGGGCATTCTAAGAGTGTTTGTTAAATTTAGGGGTACAATGAAAATAACGAGTCCAATAAACAAGACAGATAAATGAACTAGAGTACTACAGCTGTAGTTGATATAGCGATGTAGAATCTACAGCGAGGTAGGCCCTATGATCTATCTGGACCTAGGGAACTAATTTAAAATAATAAATGTGAGAATATAAATCTCAGTGAGTGGCATAGTTTTAAGTAAAATATTATTTTATTTTAAAACATTTCTTCTCTCAAGACCTCACGCCCACTCTTTTGTAATGATTTTCGTTTATATTATTTCACAAACCCCGACTTTATCAAGCCTAAACAAATAAATATCATGCTCAAAATCTAATTGAAATGACTACTAAGAAAAAAACCATAGTATAAATTGTTCATAACACACAAATCAGGCATAAAGCATGTATGACCACCATGTCGCAAAAACAACTATTAAAGTACCATAATCATAAGTATTACATGTTTATACCTTATTTAGAAATCAACAATGTACCATATCACAAACTCATCATAAACTATCGGTAAGCCTGACCCCTTGATATTGTGGCCACAAATAAACCTGTGGTTATACCCGGCCATCACGTGACAACTAACAAATCTCCAGGAAGACCCGACAATCATGTGGCATCTAACAAACCACCACATAGACTCGACCATCATGTGACAATTATCAAATTTTTGGGCAAGCCCGGCCACCATGTGGCACCTAATAAACCTACGGGTAAAGCTGACCATCACGTGGCACCTAATAATACCTCCATGTAAACTTGGTTATCACATGGCACCTAATAAACATCTAGGTGAACCTGTCCATCATGTGATCACTAATCACATATAATCATTCCCCCTCTCACAAGTACTTTTCCAACATTACTATATCATAATCATTTCCCAAATCTCAAAGAAATCCATTTTTTAAACAAAAATTCTTAAGGTGGTTTAAGACCTCAAACTGTGTACCCCAAAAATCCAAATACCACTGACTCATTGATGAACATGGTAAAACGTTCAAATTCTAAAATGTTGATATATTTCACATGAAATGATAACTTATTTTATATGAAACCAAAAACAATATTTGAATGCAACCAATCATCTAATCAAAATAGTATATATGTAAAGTATTAAATCATAATAGCTATATCGATATAATATTTCAAATCATTTATAAGTATATAAACCACTCACAGACTACAGATGATCAGTCCTGCTCCCCTGCAAAATAGTCTCCCTACTCTGCGTGAGCACCTGTAATACTAATAAAATATCACATAGATTCCAATAACTAAACCAAAGACATCGTGATGTCCCGAAGGCCTTAGAATAATTTTTGGAACTACGAAACCCACTAAATTGGGCCCTGATGGGCCAAATTATACAGTATGCCCTATAGACCCGATACCCACAATTGGGCTATTTTTTCTGAGAGCTCATTTCTCAAAATTTAACCATCCAATAATTCCTAAAACTATTTAATTTCATTAATCCAACTCCAATTTTACCTAATTTGACCAAATGATACCCAAGTTCAGTCCAAACTCCTCACTAATTGCCCGTAACAACCTAAAAATAGAAACCTAACCAAATAACATCCAAAATATACAAAACACATATCAATGGAAAGCCCAAAAGACCAAGAACTCATCAGTATAACTACCTTGGTCAAACACTCATAGTGGTAGCCGAAAAACTCGATCAGACTGTCGGCCAACTTTTTTTTTGTCGTATCTTTTAAACGATGAGAAATCTACAAAAATGGACCACAAAAATGAGTTCAGGGGGTCCAAAGATAGGTGGTTAAAAGTATGGCATGGTCGGAAGTGGCCAGAAATGACCGAAAAGTGGAGAACTTCTGGTGAAATGTGTAGCTACCGGCGGGTTCGCCGGTCAGATCCTGGTGTGTCCGCTAATGGTTGGCCATGAAATTTCATGATTGAAATGAAGTGGCGCACCTGTTGGTCTGGCACGTGTCACTGGTGGCTAGCCGGTAATGCCTCGTCTGGTCCTATCTTCCACACTATGCAGATGCCCAAACGGCTCACTTTGGTTCCTGGTTTGGAGAGCTTCTTGCCTAGGGTTTTTGGAGCTCAAAAGGTATTTTGGGGCTAGGGTTTCATTTGGCATCCCAAAGATGTATTTATATAGGGCCTAGGGTCATTTTCTGGTAAAAATTCCAAATAGACTAAACACTGCTAATGTGCTACTATTTTATCTTCTTGGAGCCATAACATTTTATCTGTAAGTCAAATTTTGATGTTTCACCAGTCTATAAACTCATATAGGTGAGAACTACGAAATGGTGTCTTGGTAAACTAAAAATTACTCAGACTTGAAAAAGTTAACATCGACCCACATACTAAGTATTAGTCTTTCCTAGTCAAACTTAGGCAAGCTTGGTCAAATGTATTAAAAAAACTTGTGTTATTTGGTACGAGTCATTACAATCTATCCCCCTTAAAGAAAAATTTCTTCCACAAAATTCATACCTGAGTCATGGAAGAGATGAGGGCACCGGCTCCGCACTAGTCCTCCCGCTCCCAAGTCGCTTCCTTGACTAGATACTTTCTCCAAGGGACTTTCGCTAAGGATATTATCTTGTTATAAGGCTCATTCTTTTCCCTACCCATAATCTACATTGGCTGTTCTTAATAGGAAGAGTCGCTCCTCATCTCAATATTTGGTGCCTCCAACACATGTGAGGAATCTAAGAAGTACCTGCGTAGCATGAAGATGTGGAAATATTATGGACTCGAGAAAGCTCCTCTGGCAAGTCTATTCTATAAACCATTGGGCCTATCCTTTCAACAATCTCAAAAGGTCCAATGTAGCGAGGACTTAACTTCCCTCACTTCCCAAAGCATACCACGCCTTTCCAAGGAGAGAGCTTCAAGAATACTTGATCTTCAACCTCAAACTCAAGATCCTTTTTTTGCTTGTCCGCATAGCTCTTTTGTCAATCCTGAGCTACTTTCAACATGGCACGTGTAATATTAACCATGTCCACTATCATTTTCACAATCTCAGGGTCTAGTAACTTCTTTTCGCCAGTCTCATTCCAACATAATGGAGTGCGACGTTGTTACCCATACATTGTCTCATAAGGCGACATCTTAATGCTTGAGCAATACCAACTTGTCAAACATCTAATCCCATCGGTGTATGTTATATTACTATTTTACAACTTGATTTTAAATTCTACTTGAAGTGATCACATGGAAATGCAAATAAAACACTTCTCCATGTCTCCAAAAATACACACATAATGGTACAAAGTTAATTCCTCAATGTACCCAAACTATACACTTATACTTGATTAAAATAACATTTACACAAGTTCCAAAACTAGTGGCTACATAAGCCAAATATGCAATGATCCACAAAAGATATCAACTGTCCAAATATATAGTGAGATATCCACATAACACTAAATATTTATCAAAATCTATGCTCAGCCACCAACAAACTAAGGTTGACATAAAATCTTTTCATTCTCAAAAAGTCTACAAGTCCAACTCTCATGTCACGCAGCTAGTCTCATACCTACATCTAAGGTGGAGTGAAACAATTGGGGTGAGTTCGACAACTCAGTAGTGAATCCCCTAACAAGCCATGCTCATAAAATATTCCACTTTATACATAATAAAAGATATCGCAAAACATGAGCATTTTACAAATAATAGGTTGACGATGAAAACACAAAAATTCATCTAGGGACTAGCCGATCATCCCTGAACAATGACAAACTATTGGGACTTACCACCTAAGGACATTCCCATATCCTGTATATCTATGATCTTTCTAGGACTACAACCCAAGGACTAGTCATTGTTCCGTGTCCACTACATCAATCCAGACTCTCACACAGTCTCATACCCATGTCATGCTTTAAAATGATTTCACAAAGCATTCAACCACGTGGATATTTAAAAACAATATCATGTACTAGTTAATTTAATAATTCCATTGCTATAAAATATCACATTTGTATATATATCATAAGAAAAACACATAGTCCAAGCATGGAATGGTAAAGAATTTCCACAAAACATCGACCATGGTATAAGCATAAGAAGGTTACGAGATCTCCTACCTTCCTTGGACTCAAAAATCCACAAAGTCTCCCAAGGAAGTCAAAACCCGAGGCTACTCCAAGAATTTGCAAATAATAAGTCATAAGATTTCTTTAGCCTCTCATAATCCATGTCACATAAAAAAAATTACTCAAGTGGTCTATTACTTATTACCACTCGACTCACATATATTTTTATACATTCCAACATAAAACTTAATCCCCCAAGTGCACTCCCTCTTACACTTTCCCGGATCAACATTTAACACCCATTATTAGGTTTACACAAACAATGCACTCAACACAAAACACTTATTGTATTCTTATCTTCATATTACTTATTTGAAGATAAAGTACTAAGGGTTCTTTTCCAACTGGTATCACCCAATTCGGAGCACCCAAACATGCGATATGTTCTACACAACATAGCTCCACTTTTAATGAATCTTGGGGTCCAAATGGTTACTAATTTGGACACATATTTTAATGATATTTGTGCTACTTGAAGTCTAGTTTACACAGCGACTTGAATCACTCAATTTAGAGCAGAAATAATCAAGTTATGGCCAAAATACTAACAATGGCTATAACAGAAAAATCCAGCCCACGAAAATGCCCAGAATTTATGATATTTCCCCACTTTTTCCATAAGTCTCCAACCAAATCAAACCCAACACTCAAGCACACCCAACGCCACTCTATTCAACTTGAAACATCTTCCAAACCACATCTTAACAAAAACCTAGGGTTTGCCAACTCATCACTCAACCACTCTAAAGTAAGGATGAAATACTAACTTTCAAAAAAGAGTGAAATCCATAAATCATATCCCACTATGAAAAATCCACCTCGGGTCCTTACACAATTAACCAATGATTAGGGTCTTACCATCCCATATCCTTCAAATCTATGGTTAGGAGAAGTTTCCACAGCCAAACTTTAGAAAATGATTTATTTTACAAGAATCAAACCAAAAATCATTACCTTTTTGGTTCAAACTCCTTTCCTAGTCAAACAATGAAGTGATCCTACTATTTTTTAAAAACCCTTCTATGAACCCGTGGTTTTACCCTGCTAATCCTAAGAGACTCTACACTTCTGTCACCGTAGTTGGTTGCTCTCAATTTTCCACCGCTCCTACTTTTTGAGGATCTACAGAAATACAATCAGCAGAAACTACATGTCTGAGAAACCTCACTCGACTCAACCAAAAATTCACATTTGCTGAACTTGGCATACAATTAGTATTGCCTTACAGTCTAACACACCAAACCCATATGCCTCTCATGTTCCGACTCACTTCTCGAGTACACCAAGATGTCATCGATGACTGACTAAGTATGGACGGAAGACCCGGTTCATTAAATCCATGAAAGCTGCTAGGGCATTGGTAAGTCCAAAAGACATCACTAGAAGTAGAAACTCATAATGCCCATATATCGTCCTGAATACTATCTTGGGAATGTCTTATTTTCTAATCCTTAACCGATGGTACCCTGACTTCAAGTCAGTCTTGATGAATACTCTTGTACCTGGGAGCTAATTAAATAGGTCATCAATCTGAAGCAATGATATTTGTTACGAACTCTATTCCAAGAATAAATGAAACATATTTAATTCCAAGGATAAGGTTAGGAAGGTATACAAAACACTGGATGAGTTGCATAGTAATGTACAACTCTTAGGAATTCAGGAACCTAACCTTTGATACCAAGCTGACATGACCCGACCCAGAAATCCTTCACGGATTTCCCAGATGGTCCTACCTGGTGAAATAAACATATGTAATACCAAAATATCTCAATTATATAAAGAATATGCAACCACTCAATACTATTACTAACCCAAATTAATATAGGTCATAACCACTTGCATACATAATAAGGACTCATATGAGTTCAATACCAAAATACCATGGAATTTTAAGAGTGTTTGCAAAATTTAGGGGTACAATAAAAATAATGAATCCAATAAATAAGACAGATGAATGAAGTAGAGTACTGCAGCTATAGCAGACAGAGCAGTATAGAATCTAGTGCGATAGGCCCTAAGATCTGCCTGGACATAGGGAACAAATTTAAAACAATAACGTGAGAATATAAATCTCAGTGAGTGGCATAGTTATAAGGAAATACTATTTTATTTTAAAATATTTCTTCTCTCAAAACCTCGCGTTCACTCTTTTGTAAAGTTTTCCGTTTAAAATATTTTACAACTTTATCAAGCCCAAACAAATGAATTTCAAGCTCAAAATCTAATCGACATGACTACTAAGAAAAAAACCATAATATAAATTATTCACAACACACATATGAATTGTCCACAACACACAAATCAAGCATAAAGCATGTATGACCACCATATCATAAAAATAACCATGAAAGTACCATAATCATAAGTATTATAGGGTTATACCTTGTTTAGAAATCAACCGTATACCATATCACAAACCCATCATAAATCATCTATAAGCTCAACCCCATGACACCATGACCACTAATAAACATGTGGTTATGCCCTGCCATCACATGGCAACTAACAAACCCTTAGGTGGACCCAGCCATCATGTGGCATCTAACAAACCTCTAGGTAGACCTAGGCATCACGTGGTAACTATCAAATCTCCGGGCAAGCTTAACTATCACGTGGTACCTAATAAACCTCTGGGAAAACCTGGCCATCACGTGGCACCTAATAAACCTCCGGGTAAACTTGGCTATCACATTGCACCTAATAAACCTCCAAGTGAACCTATCCATTACGTGACCACTAATCACATATAATATTTTCCCCACTCACAAATACTTTTCTAGAATTACCGTATCATAATCATTTCCCAAATCTCAAAGAAATCCATTTTTTAAACAATAATTTTTAAAGGTGGTTTAAAATCTCAAACCATGTACCCCAAAAATCCAAATACCACAGACTCTTGTGGATACAGTAAACCTTTCAAATAGTTAAAATATTGACAAAATTCACAAGAAATGATAACTTATTTTATATGAAACTGAAAACTATGTTTGAATGCAACCAATCATCTGATCAAAATAGTATATATGTAAAGTATTAAATCATAATAGATATATCGATATAATATCACAAATAATTTAAAAGCATATAAACCACTCATAGATTACAGATGATCAGTCCTACTCCCATGTAGGATCATCTCTCGGCTCAGCGTGAGTGCCTGTAATACCAATAAAATACCACTTAGGTTCCAATAACTAAACCAAAGATATCGGAATTCCTCGAAGGCCTTAGAACAATTGTTGGAACTACAAAACCCATTAAATTGGGCCCTGACAGACCCATTTATATAGTGTGCCCTATTGATCAGATATTCATAATTGGGGCTTTTCATTTGGAAGCTCGTTTTTTGAAATTGAAATGCCTAATAATTTCTAAAAATATCTAATTTCATTAATCCAACTTCAATCTTGCCTAATTTGACCAACTAATACCCAATTTCAGTCCAAAATCCTTGGTAATTGCCCGAAACAACGTAAAAATAAAAACCTTGCCAAACAATGTCTAAAACTTATAAACCACATATCAATGGAAATCCCAAGAGACCAGGAACTTATTAGTACCATTGTCTTGGTCTAACAGTCAGTGTGGTGGCTGAAAAACTTGATAAGACTATTGTCAAACTTTATTTTTGTCATATTTTTCAAACGGTAAGGAATCTACAAAAAAGGACCACGAAAATAAGTTCAGGGAGTCCAAAAATGGAGGGGGGGGGGAGGGGTGAGAGACATGGGGTGGCCAGAAGTGGCAGGAAATGACTGAAAAGCGGAAAACTTCCGGTGAAGAATGATGCAGCCACCGGTGGGTTTGCCGGCCAGATCCTGGAATGCCCAATGGTGGCTGGCCATTAAAATTTATGGTCAGAATCATCCGGCAGTGGTCTACCCGTTGGTCTGGTGCGTGTTGCCGGTGGCCGGCTGGTGATGCCTCGTCTGGTCCCATCTTCCATGCTGCACAGATGGCCAAACGACTCACTTGTGTTCTCGGTTTGGAGAGCTTCTTGCCTAGGGTTTTTAGAGCTCAAAAGCTATTTTGGGGCTAGGGTTTCATTTGGCATCTCAAAAATGTGTTTATATAGGGCCTAGGGTCATTTTTGGGTAAAAATTCCAGACATACCTAAACACTGTTAAAGTGCTACTATTTGAACTTCTAGGGTCCATAACATTTTATCCAAAAGTCAAATTTGATGTTCCACCAGTCTATGAACTCGTATTGATAAGACCTACGAAATCATATCTTGGTCAACCAAAAATTACTCACTTGAAAAAGTCAATTTTGACCCACATACTAAGTGTTGGTCACCCCTAGTCAATCTTGGTCAAACTTGGTCAAATGTGTTAAAAAGCTTGTATTGTTTGGTATGGGTCATTACACCCTTACCCTTATCTTTTTGGATTTTAATGTTTTAGGTTCTCTTTTTCTATGTTTATTCTCATTAGTTCCTATTTTGACCCCCCCATTTAATCGATCTAGGATCTTGTTTTCCTGCAAGATAACAAATATATGTACTATATATATCTTTCTAACTCTTTTCCCCATCCCCATTTATTTGTTTTTTTTTTTTTTGATTTTTTCTTATGTCGCCTAATGTATGGGAATCCTATTCTGTTTAGGTTTATTAAGCCTTGATATTTCTTTGGAATGTTTCATGTGTCAAATTCATGCATCCTTTTTCTTAATCATTCCTCTACTAGTTTGTCTACTAGTGCATTTGCTTCCCTATAAATATGTGTGATTGTTCATTTTATATGATTTATGTGATTTTTTATCATTCTCACCTCTTCTTTGAATTCCCACATGACTAATTTATTTGTGGCTAATTTCACCAGGAGGCTTGAGTCTACTTGTATTATGATGTTTCTAAACTTATTATCCTTGTAAATTTATACTCCCTTTTGAAGTGCTAAAATTTCTACATGAAGTGGTGAGACAGCTTTGTGCTTAAATGTGTATACTTTTATGATTATGCCTTATGTGTCTCTTACGACTCCTCCACATGTCATTCTCATCTCCCTTTTAAAACTTTAGTTCATGTTTAAAGCTAATATTCCATGTGTGGGTTTATTCCATGTGAAGCTTTTCATGTATGTTCTTTTAAGCTTTTTTGTTGTGAGATCCCAAATATACTTTAAACTATTATTCTCTTCAGCTTCATTTAATTTTATAGGCCTGACAGCTGAAATATTTAATATTTCTCTTTTTATATCTTCTAATATACTTCTCGCTTCCATTTTAACCCCTTCGAATCTACTTTTATTTCTTGCTTTTCATATAGACCATATTGCTACTTGCGATGTGTGGTTCCTTACCCATTTTATCATCCTGAAATTATGTATTTCCTCTCTCTATTTGTTTATTCTATCTTTTAATGAGGATTTTTTTATATTTCATGTTTTCTGCCATTTCTAATGACTTCCAGATCTATGTAGCTATTTTCTCTTTTGAGAAAAGGTGATTTTTGTCTTCCATTTCCATGTGACAACATTCACATCTCGAGGCCAAATTTAAGCCTTTCTTTTGTATATGAACATCCATTGGGATAGCCTTCGATAGCACTTTCCATTATAATGACTTCATTTTTTTTGGGTTTTCTTTTTCTCATATCCAGTTGAACATTTCTTGACTGTTCCCTTATTCCTCACTAATTTTTTGACAGACTTTAGAGTACAATTTCATTGAGGATTTAGTGTCCATTTTCATCCGCTTCTTGTCAATTTAGAGTGTTCTTCCACCAGATACCATTGCTCCCTCATTTGTTTCTAGGTTGTAGTATCCTTCCTTGAATTTCTCGAATAGTTTTTTTCTTCCTCATATTTACCTTTTGTAAAGGTGGCCCAAAGGCTACTATCTTCTTTGATTCTCTACCAGTGTTTGCATGCCCAAGATTTGGCCATATCTTTAAGCGTGAGCACCCCTAACCCTGCTTCCTCTTTTGGGCAACATAAAGCTTCTCATTTTTTCCCATGGAATTTAGGCTCACTATTTTTTTTATCTCATAGAAAGTTTGGCATTTTCATTTCTAATGCTTTTATAAATTTTGTAGCCGGATTCAAGGTCATTAGAGTATGAGCTATTGTGATGTGAGGAACATGGGATATTAATGTAGCTCTTCCTACCATGCTTAATAAATCCTCCTTCCAACCCGTGATTTTCTTTTTTATTTTCTCCAATAGGGGTGCTAGGTATTCATCTCTTAACCTACCTTCAAATATAGGACAACCCAGATAAGTGATTGTCCGTTTCTTTTGTGTGAAGCCCATAGTGTTTTTGATTCTATGAATCACCCTTTCAGGTGTTTTCCTCGACGTTATGAATTGGCATTTGTTTTTATTTAATTTTTGCTCTATTTCCTCTTCAAATGCTTGAATGAGCTTCATCATATTTTCCAAGGAATTTTTTCTTGCATTCATGAAGATTATAATATAATCTGCATAGATGAGACATCCTTATTATCGGAGTGTTTCTAGGTTGTTTAATTGGTAATATTTTTTGTATGCTTATTCTCTTCTTTAATATTCTTTATAAGAATTTCTAGATAAATATTGAAAATCAAAGAAGAGAGAGGATCACCCTGTCTTAGTCCTTTTGAAGGAGCTAAATCTCCGCCTACTTGTCCATTAATCAGCATTTTGATAGAGGCACTCGATATACATCTATAAATTAGGTCGAACTAGAACTCTGAAAAACCCATTTTCCTCATTATATAGCATAGAGTGTTCCATTCAACTTTATCAAATGCTTTAAATAAATCAAGCTTCATTACTACATTATGTCCTCTACATTTGGAGTTAAAATCTTGCATCATTTCCACTGCTAAATTTATATTATCCAACATTAATCTAGTTTTGATGAATCCCACTTGCTCCCTTGAAATTATCTTAGGCAATATCTTGCTCAATCTGTTTTGAAGGATTTTGGCTAGTATTTTATAGGTGGAATTGCATTGACTGATAAGTCTATAGTCCTCGCATTTTTGAGGGTTCTCTTTTTTTGGAATGAGTACAATAAAGTAGTTGGATCATGCCTTAGTGATTTCTACCCCTACAAAGATTCAAGCAATAGCTTTTACCATATCCTTCTTGATAATATCCCAGCTTTTTTGGAAGAGACCACTTCCCCATCCATCCGGTCCTACTGCACTTTCCGAGTTGATGCTAAAAATGGTCTCCTTGATCTCTTCTTCCATCGAGACTTCTCCTAAGGCTATATTATCTTTTTCTGTGACTATTTTATCTATTTCTAGAAGTAGGGATGTGCACCTTTGCCTTGTTGGTTCGCATAAATGGCTTTTGAAGAAATCTTCCATGAGTTTAAATATGTCTTCCTCCTTCTCCTACTAGTTTCCTTGTGTGTCCTTTATGCCTTTTATTCTTCTTTTTTGGATTCCTATTTTGGCCACTACGTGGAAGAATTTCATATTTTTATCTCCATCTTTCAGCCAGTTGATTTTCACCCTTTGTTTCCAGAACATTTTTTTCATGTGTAATCTTAGTCTAAAACTAGCTTTTGCTTTGTTGATTTTTGTCCTTGAGCTCTCATTTTGATCTTTTTCATATTCTATTTCGAGCCTTTTGACTTTTTTTTCCATCTCCACGATCTTTCTGTTGACATCTCCAAATACTTCCTTATTTCAATGCACTTAGATTCATTCTTAGTCTTCATAGTTTAGCCGCTAAAACCTGTGTTAGGTTTCCTGGAGTTTCCTCCTCCCATGTCTTCCTGACCACTCCTTCAAAATCTTTGTGCCTAGTCTACATATTTTGGAATTTGAAATGTTTGAATTTTTGGTTGATTATTTCAAGTTTTTAGGAGTGGACAGTGCTCTGAACATGTTCTATTCAGATGCCTAATTCCAAGGCTCCCTAATGCTTCCAACCATTTTATGTTATATAGAACTCTATCCAATTTAGGCCATATTGCTCTCCTATTTTTCCAGTTGTTACACCATGTGTATTTGTGTCCGAGATAATCAACTTCTAATAGTTTTGCTTTGTCAATAGCGTCATTAAAATGAGCCATTGCATCCACATTGAGGGGCATACCTTCCTTCTTTTCATTTGGATTCTTAATAATATTAAAGTCTCCACCAGTGATCCAAGGAGAGTTTAAGACTGAGATTGTTTCTATTTCTTACCACAAAATCTCTCTTTTCTATTGCATTTTTAGTGTAAACTACTAAGATTATAGCTTCTAAATGACTATGTAATTTAAGACTAATCATCTGCTTTGAGGCTTGTAGAATATCCATCTTTATCCTATCTTTACACATAATCCCTATCTTACTATTGGGATTAGTCATATCATTATCGAATCCTAGAATATTTTTGTATTTTTCTAATTGATCTTGGTTTACTAGTTGTTCTATTAAGGTTATCATACGTAGGTTATGAATTTTCTTAAAATTTTCAATCTATTAATTGCCGGTGTGTTGGCCACACCTTTTACGTTCCATATTAAGCAGCTATCTATTAATGTTAATTTTAGCTTGGGCTCGGGTTGTGCATCTAGACTCATATTGTTTTTTTAAGTGCTTACTCCTGTTTCTAGAGCTTTTAGTTATGTTCACTGGCATTTTCTCCATTTTTTTGCTATGTGCTTTATATCTAAACACATATGCATTAATTTTATTTCTTTTATCATCTCTTCTCTGTGAAGATAAGTATGGGACCTTTGCATGCTTCGGCATCATCCCTTGATATGTTTAGTTGGGAGTATTGCTGCTCCTTAGTATGGCCGAATATTGGACAGCTTTTAGAGTCTGATCCTTCTTCAGATAAAAGATCATCTTCAAAGCCTCTTTGCTTCTCTATCATTTTCCTTAATGCTATTATCCTCTTATTGTTTGTAGCTATCTTCCGACCTTATTTTCATTTGTATTTCTCAACCCCTTTCTTCTCCTTAACCTCTGCTCATTCTCCCTCCATCTCATTTTGTGTTTCCACTTCCTCCAACCATGATTTTTTGTCTTCTCCTATTCCAAGGGAAGGGCCTCATTTTTATTATTTATATTCCCATGATATTGGCGAACACTGCTTTCCTCTGATGTTGTCCCTCCCTCCCCATTCTTTTCCTCTCCTGCTGCCTCCAGCTCCATAGTTTTGGCGTAAACCTTACCCCTCTGCCTTGCCTCTGGATTTTTATCATCTTCCTTTCTAACTACTTTCCCTATATTGTATATTTCTGAGTATAAGTTTGATTGCCGACCCTCCACTTCCTACACTTTTTTTATCCATTTGTTCCTATAACGTATACCTGCATTTTCATGCATGTTTCTAATTTTCTCCCACCACCCTTACATTTTGTTTTATCAAGACCCAATTTAAAACAAGTATAAGAAAAACTAGGCATATATTCTGGTAATATTGGCTGCCAGAATCCATGGACATCATTGTTCCATATCCACACCCTATTTAGCATAGGAAACTATAAATTGATATCCACACAGACTCTCGCCATGCTTAGTCTGGTTAAACAAGTCGTATCTTCATCCAAGAACATAGGATTTCCAATAGATTTCGTGATATAGTAGAGAGATGATTTATTGAATAAATGCAGAGGAAGCTTAAGCATATTTATCCATACCGAAGTTATAGTCTTTGTAAATACATTGAACTTAGGAGTCCACTTAAACATGCACATAGGTAGACCCGATATGTTCCTTTGGCACCTCATCCAGACGCTGTGGAAGTCTTCTTCCTCCTCGAAGTGTAGAAATAGATGTTTGCTATCGTATAATGCTAACTTCACCCTGGCTTTCAGCTTTAGCATTGAAATTAAACCATAAATGTCTTAGAATTGAGGTGTACCATGTGAGAATTTCCCGATGAGAGTAAGTTTGTGATGCTCAGTGAGCTTGGAGATATCTTCCGACGAGAAGTAAATAGCAGGCACGTCGTTTTTGAGTGCAATATTCAGAAGCATAATATTTGGTTTTAGGAGAACTTTCGAAAATGACTTCTTAATAGCTAATAAATTATTTTCCTCCATTTTTGGCTTAGAATTGAGCTTGTATTGCACAAAAAGTGTGCTTTCTCTCTCTAAAAATGCTACTTTCTCTTTATAGAACTAAGAGAAGTTGGTTTTATAAAAATGACTTCTTAATAGCTACTTTATCTCTCTAACAATGATATTTTTCTTATTTTTCATAATTTTTGGATTTTTCTTATTTTTCATAATTTTTCGATTCTTCTTATTCTTCTTATTCTTTTTATTCTTATCATTCTGATTATTCTTCTTATCCTTCTTATTCTTTTCATTCTTCTTATTATTCTCATTCTTTTTATTCTTCTTATTATTCTTATTCTTCTTATTTTTCTTATTTTTTTTATTCTTCTTATTTTTTTTATTCTTCTTATTTTTTTATTTTTCTTATTGTTCTTATTATTATTATTATTATTATTATTATTATTATTATGCTTCTTCTTCTTCTTTTTCTTCTTATTCTTCTCGTTCTTTTTATTCTTCTAATTATTGTATTATTCTTATTCTTCTTATTCTTAATTTTTTTTATTCATATTATTCATATTATTCTACTTATTCTTTTTTTATTCTTATTCTTCTTATTAATTTTTTTATTATTCTTATTTTTCTCATTCTTTTTATTCGGTTTATTCTTCTTATTCTTCTTATTCTTCTTATTTTTATCATTCTTCTTATTCTTCTTTTCTTCTAATTTTTTAAATTTTTCTTATTCATTTTATTCTTATTAATTTTATTATTCTCTCATTCTTCTTATTCTTTTTATTCTTTTCATTCTTATTATTCTTGCTAATCTTCTAATTCTTCTTATTATTTTTATTCTTCTTATTCTTTTTATTCTCCTTATTCTTCTTATTCATCTTATTCTTTTTATTCTTCTTATTTTTTTTATTTTTTTTATTTTTTACTCTTCTTATTCTTCTCATTCTTTTTATTATTTTAATTATTCTATTTATTCTTATTCTTCTTATTCTTTTTATTCTTAATTTTGCTTTTATTTTTATAATTATTATTATTCTTCTTATTCTTCATATTTTATTTATTATTCGTATTTTTCTTATTCTTCTTATCCTTCATATTCTTCTTATTTTTCTTATTATTCTTATTCTTCTAATTCTTCTAATTCTTCTTATCCTTCTTATTCTTTTTATTCTTATAAATTTTCTTATTCTTCTTATTTTTCTTATTCTTTTTATTATACTTATTCTTCTTATTCATCTTATTCTTTTTATTATTTTTATCATTCTTATTCTTCTTTTGTTTCTTATTCTTCTTACTCTTCTTATTCTTCTTGTTCTTTTGATTTTTTTTTAATTTTCTTTTTATTCTTATTCATCTTATTCTTTTTATTCTACTTATTCTTCATATTCTTCTTATTCATATTTTTCTACTGATTCTTCGTATTTTTTATATTCTTTCTATTCTTCTAATTATTCTTATACTTCTTATTATTCTTATTCATCTTATTATTCTTATACGTCTTATTATTCTTATTCATCTTATTCTTCTTATTCTTCTTATTTTTCTTATTCTTCTTATTCTTTTTATTCTTCTTATTCTACTTATTTTTTTATTCTTCTTATTCTAATTATTCTTTTTATTTTTTTTATTTTTCTTATTCTTATTATTATTTTCACTCTTTTTATTCTTTTTATTCTTCATATTCTGCTTTTTTTCTCATTCTTCTTATTATTTTTATTTTTCTTTATCTTCTTAATTTCATTATCCTTCTTATTGTTTTTATTATTCAATTGATTCTTATTCTTTTTATTCTTCTTATTCTTCTTATTCTTATAATTCTTTTTTTTCTACATTTTTTACTTATTCTTTTTTTCTTCTTATTCTTCTAATTCTTCTTATTCTTCATATGCTTCTTTTTCTTCTTTTTGTTCTTATATTCTTATTCTTCTTATCCTTCTTATTCTACTTATCATTCTTATTCTTCTTATTCTTCTTATCTTTCTTATTCTTCTTATCCTTCTTATTCTTCTTATCTTTTTTATTCTTCTTATTCTTCTTATTCTTTATTTAATTCTTATTTTTTATTAGTCTTCTTGTTTTTCTTATTCTTCATATTTTACTTATTCTTCTTATTCATCTTATTCTTCTAATTCTTATTATTCTTTTTTTTTAATATTATTTTTCATATTCTTTTATTCTTATTATTCTTCTTATATTACTTATTCTTCTTGTTCTTCTATTATCCTTATTCTTCTTATTCTTCTATTATGCTTATTCTTCTTATTCTTCTTATTCTTTTTATTCTTATTATTATTCTTACTCTTCTTATTCTAATTATTATTCTTATTCATCTTATTCTCCTTTTTTTTATTCTTTTTCTTTTTATTCTTTTTTATTTTTTTTTCTTTTTATTCTTCCTTTTCTTCTTATTCTTCTTATTCTTCTTCTTATTCTTCTCATTCTCCTTATTCTTCTCATTCTTTTTATTCCTCTAATTATTTAATTTATTCTTATTCTTCTTATTTTTAATTTTTTTATTCTTATTATTCTTTTTATTCTTCTTATCCTTCTTATTCTTCTTATCCTTCATATTCTTCTTACTTTTCTTATTCTTCTTATTATTCTTATTATTATTCTTATTATTCTTCTTATTATTCTTCTTATTATTCTTCTTATTATTCTTTTTTTTATTTTTTTTTATTTTTTTTTATTCTTTTTATTCTAGTTATTCTTTTTATTTTTCTTTCCTTCTTATTCTTCTTTTGTTTCATTTTAAAACTTTCTTTTCTTATTCTTCTTGTTCTTCTTATTTTCCTTAATCTTCATTTTTTTATCTTATTTGTCTTATTCTTCATATTCTTTTTATTCTCATTAGTTGTCTTATTCTTCTCTTTTTTTTAATCTTTTTGTTTTTTTGTTCTTCTTATTCTTTTTATTCTTTTAATTCTTCTTATTCTTTTAATTCTTTTATTTTTATTCTTCTAATTCTTCTTATTCTTCTAATTCCTCTTATTCTTCTTATTTTTCTTATTCTTTTTATTCTTCTTATTCTTTTTATTTTTCTTAATTTTCTTATTTTTCTTATTCTTATTATTCATCTCATTCTTCTTATTCTTATTTATTATTCTAATTCTTCTCATTCTTCTATTTCTTAACACTACTAAAATTGCGAAAATACCGACCAAATTGTCGACCTAATAATTTTGTCGGTAATTTCTTTTCAAATCACGACCATTTTATGACCAAAAAAGGGTTTCAAAAAAAAATTTCTACCAAATTTTCGACCAAAGACCCACCATAATTATCGACCAAATGTTTTTGATCAGAAATCGGTGTGTAGAGTTGTTATCCAATATATTACCGACCATTTAATGACTAAAAATATATTCTCATTACAATTATTTGGTACGGTTGATTTTTAAATTATTTATAACATCGTACTCACCGACTATTTACCGACCAAATATATAGATTGGTAAATACTGACTAATTCACACCCAATTTAGAGATTTAAAGTTTCTGATCAAATTTCCAACCAACTACCGACCATATATTGCTGACCAAATATATTTGTTAGTGGATATGGTCTGTAAATTAGAAGGGAATTAGCGTAAAATATTGCTGAAAGATTACCATCTATTTAACCAACAAAAATATATAACCATTAAAAATGTCGGTAGATGGTTATCTAATATGTTTATAACGTCATAATTACCGACCAAACTTCTGACAAAATATTTAGGTCGGTAATTACGGATCATTTCACGACCAGGATCATACATACCGACTAAATATTTTTGGTTGGAAATTGGTCTATAAATTAGGATAAAATTAGCAAATAGAAATTCCTGACAAAATACCGACCATTTAATGACTAAAAATATATAACCATTAAAAATGGTCGGTAAAGTGGTTATCCAATATATTTATAACGTTATAATTACCGACCAAACATCTGTCGGAATATTTAGATCGCTAATTACTGACCATTTCATGATCAAATACCGACCATACCTACCAACAAATTTTATGGTTGAAAATTGGTCTGTAAAATAGGATGAAATTAGCGAATAGAAATTGCCGATAAAATATCGACAATCTAATGACAAAAAATATATAACCATTAAAAATGGTCGGTAAAGTGGTTATCCATTATATTTATAACGTTGTAATTACCAACCAAACCTTTGACCAAATATTTAGGTCGGTAATTACTGACCATTTCACGACCAAATACCGACCATACCTACCGACTAAATGTTTTGGGTCATAAATTGGCCTATAAATTAGGATGAAATTAGCAAATAGAAATTGCCGACAAATTACCGACCATTTAATGACCCAAAACATATTACTATTAAAATTGGTCGGTAAAATAGACGTCCAAATACTTATAACATTGTTCTTACCAACCTTTTACCGACCAAAAATTTTGTCGGTAATACATAGTTTTAATTTGTTGATTTAAAATTCATTTGCTAAGTCATTAATTCTAACATTTATACATATGTATTAATATTTATAAATATCTATACAACATTTACATTAAACTATCTATTTATATAATTTTTTTATATAACAATTATGTAATATTAAATGGTTATACAATTTTGTAAATATTTATATTACAAATTATTTTTTATATAAATATAGAATATTTATAATGTTTATATAAATGTGATATATATATATATATACTATATATTGTTTATAAAAGTGTTACATATAAATATAATAATATTTAAGTAACATTTATAAAAATATTTTATTGACAAATATTATATAGATACACATGTTTAATTATATAATCATATGTCATTTTATATAAAAATATTTATAACTATATTTATAATAAAGGAAACTATTTTTATAAATAGATTTTTTTGCTTCTCTCTCAATTATAGAGAGAGAAAGTGTGTTTTGTAAACAGAGAAACTTCATTGTTGAAGCTTTCAAGCTTGAGTTATGGAGAATTTTTCTAAGATATTTAAAAAAAAAATCTTTTGCTTCAATTATTAAGTAAGCCGATATGCTCAATCCCATTTATAGTATGAAAGAGGAGGCACCGGCAGTTCGCTTCTCGAAGGAGGATATCGAGAAGGTTGCTGTGCCATTCAATCTTACCCTCCTCGGCAAATTTTCTCACGGGAGTCCCGAGTTCAATGAAATATATGCATTTTTTGAAGCCTTGAATCTACGGAAGTCGGTAAGGATTAGTTGTCACGTGTTTGGAGTATTTTGGGAAATGATTATGATATGATAATGCTGGAAAAGCACATGTGAGTGGGGAAAAGATTATATGTGATTAGTTGTCGCGTGATGGCCAGGTTTACCCGGATGTTTATTAGGTGCCACGTGATGGCCAAGCTTGCCCAGAGGTTTGATAGTTACCACGTGATGGCTGGATTCATTCCACTAGTTATCACAATATTTCCAGACCACATTGCCCAATTCATTCCACTAGTTATCACACATGAAAACATAAATTTGGAGGAGAAATTACAGATTAACTAAAACAATATACAGAAGGATGATATACTAGAGAATGACTATGTAAATGATAAACAAACTTTACAAACTAATCTTTCTTCTTCACAGTAGTTGACAGGACTCGAACTGGATACACTTCCCAGATTTCCCAGATTTTTCGGATGTTCCCACCTGGTGAAATAAACATATGTAAAACCATAATATCTCAATTATATAGAAAATCTACAACCACCCAATACCATTGCCAACCCAAAATAATATAGGTCATAACCACATGCATACTTAATAAGGACTCATATGAATTCAATACCAATACCATAGTGTTCTAATGAGTATTAGCAAAATTTAGGGGTACAATGAAAATAATAAGTCCAATAAACAAGGCAGATGAATGAAGTAGAGTACACTAGTTGTAGCAGACAGAGCGATGTAGAATCTGGCACAAGGTAGGCCCTACGATTTGCCTGGACCTAGGGATGTGAGGCCTTGAGAGACATCTAACAAACCCAACTTAATTAAGATCTCACGTCCACTCTTTTGTAAAGTTCCCCGTTTAAAACATTTCACAAAACTCAACTTTATCAAGCCCAAACAAATGAATTTCATGCTCAAAATTTAACCGGCATGACTACTAAGAAAACCATAGTATATATCATTCACAACACACATATGAATTGTCCACAACACATAAATCAATCATAAATCAATCATAAAGCATGTATAACCGTCATGTCGTAAAAATGACCATGAAAGTACCATAACCATGAGTATTACAGGGTTATATTTTATTTAGAAAGCAACCATGTATCATACCACATACCTATAATAAACCATCGGTAAGCCCGACCTCACGACACCGTGGAAACTAATAAAATTATTGTTACACTTGGCTATCACGTGGCAATTAACAAACCTCCAGGTAGACCCGGCCATCACTTGGCATCTAACAAACCTCCAGGTAGATCTGGCCTTCACGTGGCAACTATCAAACCTCTGGGCAAGCTCGGCCATCACGTGGCACCTAATAAACCTTCGGGTAAACCTGGACATCATGTGGCACCTAATAAACATCCGGGTAAACCTAGCCATCACGTGACAACTAATCACATATAATCTTTTCCCCACTCACATGTGCTTTTCCAGCATTACCATATCATAATTATTTCCCAAAATACTCCAGACTCGTCCATGAAATACCACAGTAATTGCTGAAATGAGGAAACTCGCCTGACCACTCAGCTATAGTTCAATTTAATGAGGTAATTAATAACATAAATCTCATGGAGGCTGAGTACTTGGGCTTAGCTTGACATGGTGCAATAACCAGAAAAATAGGGTAAGGATTAGGTCTAGCCCTGACCGTATTCTCTATAACATTAAATGGGTGGGCTACTGTGGAGGGGTGAGTGTAAAACACTTGAGCAGAACATTTAAATATCACAGCCCCCTTCTTCTAAGATTTAAAGTTAGAGAGGGAAAGAATAAAACTTTTAAATATCAAAACATGTGGGGCTTGCATAAATAGTTTGATGGAATAGTAAGAAACTCATGGCTAGAGCCAACAAATGGGAATCCCATGCAGGTTCTAGCTATATAACTGCGTAGGTTAAAATTTGAACTTATTAAGTGGAATAGAGAAAGAGTTGGGAATATAAAGAAAAATATTCAGGATACCGAATCTAAAGTAACTAAATTAGAAATAGAGCATGAGAATAATCAGGATGAATCTTCTAGAATTAATTAAAATAAAGTAAATGCAGAATTAAAATTATTACTGCATATGAAAAAAAAATTTTGGAAACAGAGAGCCAAGGTAAAGCTTCTTAAGGAAGGGGATAGAAACACTGTTTTTTAATGTAATTGTGAAATTAAAAAACCAAAGACATGAAATAAAAGGTATCAAAAATGATATGGGCAAGTGGATAGACAAGGAAGGAGAACTTTAAAAAGTTTTGTAAGATTATTTTAAAAGACATCTCTGTGGCCACCGCCAACAAAGGGATGATTCCTTAATTCGACAAATACACAAAAGATTAACTAAAGAACAAAATAAACTACTAGAAGAGTGCCCTAGTGAGGAGGAGATAAAATCCGTAGTCTTTAGTGGAAATAAAGATAGTTCAGCGGGTCCAGACAGATAGAATAATGGTTTTTACCAGCAAACCTAGAATATAATAAATAAAGAGCTGACGACCGCTATTGCTTGGGTTTTTGCAGGAGTAGAAATCACAAAATCATGGGCCAGCTCATATATTTTACTGATACCCAAGAAAGATAATTTGCAAAAAAGTGAAGATTATAGACCTATAAGTCTATGTAATTCGGTGTGTAAAATTTTAACAAAAGTCCTGCATAATAAACTGAATAAAAAAAATTCCCTTCATTATTTTGGTAAAACAAGCAGGATTCGTTAAAAATAGATTAATGATGGAAAACATTAATTTAACTATATAATTGATGAAAAAAATAGGGACCAAAGTTATGGGCTATAATGTGGTTATGAAATTAGACTTGTTTAAAGCATTTGATAGAGTGGAATAAGACATTTTTTGCTACACAATGATGTAAATGAGATTTTAAGAATTCTGGATAGATCTAATGTATAGATGCTTTTCTATCACATGGGTTAAATTTCTAATTAATGGGGAGGCATGCGGTGAATTAAGCCAGTTAGGGGACTTAGACAGTCAGATCCTTTATATCCATTATTATTTAATATATATATATATAATTGTTAATAACAAGTTTGAAAGGAAAAATGAAGCAGGGTAATATTACTAGCTTTAAAAAACCTAGACATACTCTGAATGTAAGCTGCCTAGCTTATGCGGATGATTTAATTATCTTTACAAATGCCAGAAGTAAATCACTGAAGAATATGATGAAGTTATTTGACACTATAGATGAAGAAATAGGGCAACAACTTAATAAAAATATATGTCAATTTGTGGTTTTAAGGAAATCACCTGAAGGACAATTCAAAGAGTAAAAAGAATTACAGGCTTTGATCAGAGTGAAGGGCCGTTAATGTACTTGGGTTGTCCTATATACAAGGGTAGACTGAAACAAGAATATCTAACATTTTTAATGAATAAATTAAGAGGTAAAATAGTGGGATGGAAGGAGAATATAATAAGTATGGCGGGACGAATTACATTAATTAAACATGTCCCACAAGGAACTATAGCACACATCTTAATGTCCTTACAGCTGCCAAAGAAGATCTTGAACAACTTAGAAAAGGAAATATCTAACTTCTTATAGGGTAAAAAATCAAGAAAAAATAAGCTACATTGGAAAAAATGGGAAGATATATGCTGTTAAATGAGAAAATGGGTCTAGGCTTGAATAAATTAAATGATATGGCCAAGGCTTGGGCATGTAAGAATCAGTGGAGGCTCATGCAGAATGATAATTTGTGGGCGAGTTATATGAAAGTTAGATATGACTCGGGAAATAAAACATAAGAATCTTGAAAAAGCATCTAGAAATTGGAACATGATGCTTAAACAAAAATAATTAGTTGAAAGTAATGCACACCTAATCAATAATGTATGGAGATGGACTCTAAATCCACAGGGAAAGTTCATGCTTAAAGTGCAAAAATTTTAGTAAGAAAATAAAAAATCAATCAAGAAGTTTTTAAGAGAGCTTTTCTGAAAGAGATACGACAAAAAATGAATGTATTCATGTGGAAGCTCTTATCGAATGCTATTTTGGTTGACTCGAATATTCAGTTGAAGAGAGTAAAATTAGCTTCCAGGTGTGAATGCTATTTTACTAACATAGAAAGCGTAAACCATTTATTTTCAACAGAAAAAATAGCATTGGAAATTTGGAATTATCTGAGGATAGATGCACAGGTAATAAACAACTTAGAAGATATCAAGGAAAGTCTAATGAGATGGAAGATAAGTCACACAAAGAATAAAGTATTTAATTGGCTAAGGGATTACATTCTGCACATTACAGTCTGTAATCTATTAAAATCCAGGAATACAAGTAGGTTCAAGGATATTAAAATGAATGCTAAGCATATAATAGAAGAAATTAAAAAAGATTGTTCATGGGTATCAATAGGATTCCCACTAAAATTTAGAAACATGAATATGGAAAACGAGAAAAGAAGGATATGGGGATTGCATGCAATTAAGGAAAAAATCCCTAAGGTTAGAACGGTGTGTTGGAAAAAACCGCCATGGGGAAGGCTTGATTTAAACACAGATGGTAGTTTTATCAGGGACATGGGAGAGGCTGGTGGAGGTGGGGTGATAAGAAATGAGTAGGGTAAAGTTATAACAGGTTATACAATGAAAGAAAAAGCATCCTCAGCCTTGCATGCAAAAATATTAGTATTACATAAAGGCATTAAATATGCAAAGAAACTCTTACATTAAATTATGAGTACATGTGGATTCTAGTATACCTGTGAATCTGGTTATGAATAAGATAGAAATGTGGCAGTATGAAGAACAGATAGAGACAATTAAGAGTCTTTTAACCAAAATAAAAGGGAAGATTACGTAGAAATATAAAAAAGCTAATGCTATAGCAGATAATTTAGCCAAATAGGGCTTTAAGAAGGGATTACAAGAATTTGAGGGAGCTGATATACTAGAGAAATATAAAGGCTTAATCATATTAGAAAAAATAGAATTTCTATATATTAGAATTCAAAAAGCAGTAGCTGATCTTTGATCTCCCCAGTCCTAAGGGGTAATTTAAAATATATATTGCTCTACTTTGGTTTTTAGGTTTACAGGTTTAAGTTAAGATGAAAGGATATAGAAATGGCCTATAACAAATGGTATGCTATATTAAGCAGTGCATTAAATTGTTCTTAATGTATTTTAAAGTGCAGGGACGACAAAGCAATATAAGGTAGAGAGTGAGGCTGCCAAAATAAATTAACACCATCTGCCATGAGGCAATTAAATTATATATACCTATTTTCTATGATTTGGCTTGTGGTGTAGGGGAGATAGTCGAATGCATAAATGAGGCAAAGAAGGTTGGGTGAATATGAAGGGTGTCAAATTTTATTATATTCATGAAGATAGATAAAGCTACAACTAGAAGAGCAGTTATCAAATGCATGCTTTACTTATTTTATGTTTAAGGGTGTAAAAGAGGTTAAAGGCTGTGACAGAGGCAGTATATATCCTGTTATCCTGATTTAAGTGTAGGGGCATGAGGCAGAGAGACTATTAAGCATTAAAATAGTCTACAAGGGGTAGTGAATGGATTTGCTGCTGGCAGATATCAGTAGTTTCGGTGTTCTTTTCCTTGTGTCTATTTTGTAGGGTCAAATGCATAGATAATAGAAGGCTAAAGAGGAAAGTAAATATGAACAAAATAGTAGAGGCTGCCAAAATTTTAATCAAAAGCAGGATGATAAGGTGGCTATATATGGGAAAGGGGCCAACAAAAGGCATAAGGGATAGAGCAATAAAATATAAACAGGTCGAGCTTCAAGTAAAATAACAGAATGTGTAGAATCAAAGTGAAGTGATGCATTTAGAGATAGGACAAATAGATTCACTTTAAGCAAAATATGTATTGTTTTATTTATTTTATTCAAGGGTGTAAAGGGGGGAAAAAGGTAGTTCGAGATTGTAAAAATGGTATTCCTCTGCCAAAAGAGTGTTTTATTAATAAAACAAACTTTTCAAAAAAAAAAGTAAACTATTTTTATAACTATATTTATAACTTTACATAACTAATTTTTAACTATATAATAATGTATAACTAAATATATAATTCTATATAACTATATTTCTATAAAAAATATACTATATGTATACCAATATATAACTATATATAATTATATTTTACTAAATGTATAACTATATAAATGTTATATATAATTATATCTTTAACTACATACATATTTTATAATTATATGTGCATAACTATATATACATATTTGTATAACTATGTAACACTCTATATAATTAAATATAACTATATTTGTAAAAATATATACATATATGTATTCATATAATTAAATTAAAATCTTTGTTTATAACGTTGTATATATTTATGTATAACTACTTATAACATGTATGAATATATCTATATATATCTATATATAACTATATATAACAATATATATTATATGTAAAATAATACATAACTATAAATAATTATATCTTACTATATGTATAACTTTAAAAGTTTTATGCATAATTATATTCAAATATTAAGTTTACAGCTTATTTTTAATATATATTTGTATATTGTAGTATATAAAAAAGTATTTTACTATATCTATACCTATACATTACTATATGTATAAATATATAAAATTAAATGAAAAAATATATAGACCTACACATATACGTATATGTTTAACTATATGTGTAACTATATGTATAACCACATATAACTATATTTATAATTACATGTATAACAACATACAACAATATGTTAAACTATATGTGTATAAGTATATATAAATATTTGTATAACTAAATAAATGCCTATATAATTATATATAACTATATTTGTAACTATATATACTTATATGTATTCATATAATTAAATCAAAATATTTGTTTATAACGTTGTATAAATTTATGTATGATTACTTATAGTCACTTGTATGAATATATCTATATATAACTATATGTTTAATTATATATGACTATACATAACTATATATATTATTTGTAAAATAAAATAAGAGACGTGGGAGGGAGAGGGTGGAGAGTCTTCCTCAGATCACCCTACAAATGAGACTCTCCTTATAGCTCAATTTGATCTGACTATTGATAATTTGTAAGATATAAAACTTAACAAATGATTTATCAATTTATTATTTTATTTCTTACATGCTAATAAATTTTTGGTTACAGGACGAAGTTAGAGCCGTCTGGTTCCATTTCTAGGGTTCTGAGAATAATTTTTAGGAAGTCATTTAAACCTAATGGCCATAATTAGAAGTCACTCACACATAGAGACCAATTGATTATTTGGAGGGAATTTAAGGTAAATATTGGTACCTAAAAATTTTTACATAGTTTATTTATTCTTTTGTTCACTGATTAAAAATTTTTTATTTATAATTGTAGAAAGCTTACAAGTTGACACAACCAAAGGAAGTGATCAAAAGTATGTTCTACAAACATGCTGCCAGTTGGTATAAAGAAACTGTGTACGAGATCAAATATAAATGGTTGAAGAAGAAAAAAAAGATTTGAGTGCCCCGGATCATGTTTTCAATCAGTGGCAGAGCAGATGGGAAGATTCCTGATTATAGAAAGAGGTGTGATAAACAGAGCAACAATCATCACTCAGAGCAGGCTGGGGTGGGTAGTGGCATGTCTACATACACTAGTGGATCTCGCTCTATGCGTGAGCAAGAATGAGCATTGGTATTATTTCTAATTTTTACTTTTTATGTTTATTACTTTGTGAAATATGTTCAATTATGCCTAAATTTCATTTCTCAATAGGATTTTTTTTTCAATAGAATTAAAGAATGTATTATGTATAATTATAGTCATGCAAGGATGGTAAGAAGCCTAGTGCTCCTCGCTTATTCAGATACATGCACACGAAGGCTCATGATGATCAGACTTTCGTTGATCAGAGATCTCGTGCAGTAAATCCAAGTTTCATTAAAAAAAATTAACTTTTTTTTTGAATATAAATTGAAAAACTTTTCGTACATTTTTATTAGGCGAGATATGAAGAAATGTTAGCTACTATGACTCAAGCGTATTCCCAGTCTACTTCAGGTTCATGTGATGATGCAACAGGTAGTCCTCATTCATCAGCTCTACCAGTTGATAAGAATCAGATTTGGTATGCAGCTATTGATGGAAAGGAGAAACCCGTCTATGGCATCGGTTCATCGACATCATTATTCTACTCGCATAGACAACCAGATTATGAAGCTAAATTTTCAGGATTAGTTTAGAATTTGTTCTCGAAGATGGATGAATTTTAGGACGCGATGCGAAATGTGATACAATATCAGTTGGCTGATACCGAGCGATTCATGATCAACTATGAGGATGATAGGGATTAGTAGCATATGCATTTTGACTGGCTTACAAAGATGTTTCAGGAAGGAGGACTGTAGTTCAACCATGATGATCTAACTCGAATTGTTTGGCGTAATGCTCCAGCTATAGCATCTACTCCATCACCTATAGCAACACCTACAGTAACTACATCAGGACTAGAAGCAGTAGACAACTCTACCCGAGTACCCAACATCTCACCGTGTGGACTAGATATGTCACATCATAATGATTATGAAACAAGGTTGGATGATTGAGTGCAATACACATTTTTTTTCAATGCCTTAAATTTGATTTTGGTTTTTATTTTTTTATTTTCTCTTGATGTATTTAATATATATATGCCTTATCTATAGTTGTTTGCTATGGTTAATTAGATTTTTGTTGTTGTGTTATATGTATATGTTTCTGTAACAACTGCATCAAAACTAAAAAGTAATTTGATTTTTTGTTATATTATCTGTGATTTTTTCTATAGCAACTACATCAAAACTAGAAAAAAATGGTAGGTAATTACCAACTGAATTACGACCAAAAACCGATCAAAATTTTAAATATCAATAGTCAGTAAAAGGTCACCAAATAGTCGATAATACTTTTGGAGATCAATGACCGCCCAATGATTTTAAAAGATTTTGGTCAGTTTTTGGTGGTAATTTTTTCGGTTATTACCGAGAATTTTGTGACCATTTACCAACCTAATGCTTTTGGTCAGAAAATGGTTGGAATATAGTCTGAAATTGTTTGCCGATAAATGTTATGTAAATTTTCGGTAATTACCGACCATTTGGAGACCATTTACCAACCTAATTATTTTGGTCTAATAATGACCAGAATATCGTCTAATTTTGTTTGTTAGTAAATGATATGTAGTCAGTCGGCAATTATCAACCATTTGGAGACTACATACCGACCAACTATTTTTGGTCAGAAAATGTTTGGAATTTAGTCAGTAATTATTTGTTGGTGAATAATCTGTAAAAGGTCGTTAATTACTGACCATTTGGAAACCAGTATACTGACCTAATTATTTTGGTTGGAAAATTGCATGAATATAGTCGATAATTATTTATGGGTAGAGGGCTAATAAATGGTCGATAATTTACCTACTGACTGATTTTTTGTTGGGAAAAAAGATTAGCAATGAGCAAAATCATGACCTAATATTTTGGTTGGTAATTGGTCGCTATTTGGTTTACTGACCAAATAATACCGAATTAGCGACCAAATAATTTGTCGGTAATTTGATGAATTTTAGTAGCGTAATATACTACATATTCTTCTTATTATTCTTATTTTTTTATATTCTATTTATTCTTATTATTCTTTTTATTCTTTTTATTCTACTTATTCTTCTTATTGTCATATCCTTCTTACTCTTGTTATTCTTCATATTCTATTTATTCTTCTTATTCGTCTTATTCTTCTTATTCTTCTTATTCATTTTATTCTTCTTATTATTCTTATTATACCTATTCTTCTTTTTCTCTTATTCTAATTATTCTTTTTATTCTTCTTATTCTTTATTATTTTCTTTTTCTTATTATTCTACTTATTTCATTTTTTCATCTTATTCTTCTTATTCTTATTATTCTACTTATTATTATTATTCTTCATATTCTTCTTATTCTTCATATTCTTCTTATTCTACTTATTCTTCTTAATCTTCTTATTCTTATTAATATTCTTATTCTTCTTATTCTACTAATTTTTCTTATTATTTTTATTCTTTTTAATTCTTCTTATTTTTCTTATTTTTATTATTATTCTTATTAATCTTATACTTCTTATTCTTCTTATACTTCTTATTCTTCTTATTCTTCTTATTCTTCGTATTATTATTATTATTATTATTATTATTATTATACTTATTATTATTATTATTCTTATTCTTTTTATTCTTTATATTCTACTAATCTTCTAATTCTTATTATTTTTCTGATTATTCTAATTATTCTTATTCGTCTAATTCTTAAAATTCTTATTATTCGTATTAATCTCCTTTTCTTATTATTCTACTTTTTATTCTTTTTCTTCTTATTCTACATATTCTTCTTATTTTTCTTATTCTTTTTATTCGTCTTATTCTTCATATTTTTTTAAGTCTTCAAATTCTTCTTATTATACTAATTATTTTTATTCTTTTTATTATTCTCATTCTTCTTCTTCTTCTTCTTCTTCTTCTTATTCTACTAACTATTCTTATTCTTCTTATTCTTCTCATTCTACTTATTCTTCTTAATTTTCTAATTCTTTTTATTCTTTTATTCTTATTTTTATTATTATTATTCTTATTATTCATATTCTTATTTTTTTTATTCTTCCTATTCTTCTTTTCTTATTCGTATAATTCTTTTTATTCTTATTAATTTATTTTTCTTCTTATTCTTCTTTTTCTTTTTATTCTTTTTATTCTTTTTATTCTTTTTATTCTTTTTATTCTTTTTATTCTTTTTATTCTTTTTATTCTTTTTATTCTTTTTATTCTTCTTATTTTTCTTATTTTTCTTATTTTTCTTATTGTTCTTATTCTTTTTATTCTTCTTATTCTTCTAATTCTTTAAGTCTTCAAGTTATTCTTATTCTGTAGATTCTTCTTATTCTTCTTATTCTTCTCATTATTCTTATTCTTCTTATTCTACTAATTCTTCTTATTCTTCCTATTCTTTTTATTTTTCCTATTCTTCTTATTCTTCTTATTCTTCCTATTCTTCTTATTCTTCGTATTCTTCTTATTCTTCGTATTTATCTTATTTTTCTTATTCTTCGTATTCATCTTATTCTTCTTATTCTTCATATTTTTCTTTTTCTTTTTATTCTTTTACATCTTCAAATTCTTTTTATTCGATTTATTCTTCTCATTCTTTTCTTTATTCTTATTCTTCTTATTTTTTTTGTCTAATATGTCTTAATCTTCTCAATCTTTTTATTTTTCTAATTTTTCTTATTCTTTTTAGTCATCTAATTCTTATTATTGGTCTTATTCTTGTTA
>JAREIK010001303.1:669023-710082 GCA_029783825.1 Sapria himalayana
TAAGATGAAAAAGAATGAGAAAAATAGAAAATGAATAAGTATAAGAAGGAATAGAAGAAACAAGAACAAGATGAATAAGAAGACGAAGAATATTATTAAGAAGAATAAGTATAAGAAGAATAATAGGAAGAAGAAACAATAGAAGAAGAATAAGAGGAAGAAAAAAATGAAGAAATAGAAGAAGAAGAAGAAGAAGAAGAAGAGAAATAATAAGAAGAATAGGAATAAGAATAAGAATAAAAATAAAAATATGAATAACAATCAAAAGAAAAAGAAAAAAAATAAAAATAATAATAGTAATAATAAAAACAACAACAAAACAATAAGTGGAAGTGCAATAAAATAATAAAGAAAAAAGAAATTAAAAAAGCAAATTAGAATAAGAATAAGATTAAGAAAATGAACAAGAAAAAAATGAAAATGAAAAAGAATAAGAAGAACGACAATAAATGAGAGAATAATAACAATAAGAAAAGAAAGAGTTATAAAGGAAATAGAAGAACAATGATAAGAAGAAAAAGAACAGGGGGTATAAAAAATGGTAGTATAAAAAAATAGTAGAAGAAAAAAAAAGATGAATAATATGAAGAAGATGGATGAATATGATGAAGATTAAAATGAAGAAGGTGATGAAGAAGCAGGGTAAAAAGAAAAAAGAAGATCAAAAGAATAAATAATATAATTAGAAGTAGATGTAGTAGAATAAAAAAAGAATAATAATAAGAAGCAATAGTTGTAGTAGTTGTACTAGTTATTGTAGAAGTTGTCATAGAATTAGAAAAAGAAGATGAAAACAAAGGAAAAGTCAAAGAAAAAGGAATACAAGAAGAAAAGAAAAAAAATAGAAGAAGTAGAAGTAGTAGAAGAAGAAAAAGTAGTAATCGTAGTACTAGTAGTAGTAAAAAAAGAAGAAAAAGAAGAAAAAGAAGAAAAAGAAGAAAAAGAAGAAAAAGAAGAAAAAGAAGAAAAAGAAGAAAAAAAAAGAAAAAGAAGAAGAGGATTATGTAGAAGAAGAGTAAAAATATAAAAATAAAAGAAAAAAAAATAAAAAGAGAAACATTAATAATAATAATAATAATAAGTAGTAGTAAAAAATGAAAGATAAAAAAACTAGAAGAAGAAAAAAACAAAAAATATATTTAATAAGAATAACAAGTAGAAAAAAGAAAAAAAAGAAGAAAATGAAGAATAAGAATAGGAAGAATAAGAAGATAAAGAAAAAGAAGAAATGATGAAGAATATGTAAAAAAGGAGAAAAAAAATAAAAAGAAGAAAAATAATCAGAATAGAATGAGGAAGAAAAAGAAAAAGAAAAATACAAAGAAGAAGAAAAAGTAAAAGTAAAAGTAAAAGTAAAAGAAGAATAAGAATAAGAAGAAAAAAAAGTGGAAGAGTAAGAATATGATGAAGAACAAAAATAGTAAGAATAAAAAGCAAAAAAATGTAAGAAAAATTGGAGTAGGAGAAAGAATATGATGATTATGAAGATGATAATGATGAGGAAGAAGAAGGAGTTGATTATGATTATGATTATGATGAAGAAAAATAAGAAGAAGTAGTAGAATAAGTGCATGCAAATAATAATAATAATAATAATAATAAAAATAATGAGAAGGATAAAGAAAAGAAAAAGAAAAAGAGCATAACAAAAAGAAGAAAGAGGAGTTGGAGGAGGAGAAGATGAAGAAGATAAAGATAGGGGGAACAAAAAGAGGAACCACAAGAAGAATAAAAAGAAAATAGAAGAATATGAATAAGAAGAAAAAAATGAAGTAGATGAAGAAAAAAAAGAAGAAAAAGAAATAGTTATACTAATAGTAAAAGTAAAAATTGAATGAATAGAAGAAGAAGAAGAAGAAGAAGCAGAAGAAGAAGAAAAGTAGAGGTAGAAAAGTAAAAGAAGAAGAGGAGGTGGATGAGGAAGAGAAAGAAAAAAAAGAAAAAGAACAAAAAAAATAAAAAGAATGAGAAGAAAAAGAAGAAATAGAAGAAATAGAAGAAAAAGAAGAAAAAGAAGGAAAAAAAGAAAGAGAAGAAAGATAAGAAAAAGAAGAAAAAGAAGAAAAAGAAGAAAAAGAAAAAAAAAGTTGATGAAAAAGAATAACAAGAAGAAAATGAAGTAATAGAAAAGATGACGTAAAAGATAAGAAGAAGAAGAAAAAATGATAAGAAGAAAAAAAAAGAAAAAGAAAGGTGAAGAATTATAACAAGAAAAAAAAAGATAAAGAAGTGGTAAAAAGAATACAAATAAAAATAAGAAGAAAAAGAAAAAAAAAGAAAAACTAGAAAAAGAACATGATGAAGAAAAATAAGAAGTACAAAATAATAATAAGAAAAAAAAAGAATAAGATGAGGGGTACGAGTAATATTAAGAAAAAGAAAAAAAATATGAAGAAGAAGAAGAAAATAATAATAATAATAATAATAATAAGACCAATAAGAAGTTGTAGTAGAAGAAAAAGAATAAGAAAAAGATTAAGAAAAAGAAAAGTAGAAAAAGTATAAGAGAAAGTTGATGATGATGATTGAAGATGACAAAGAAGAAGAAGAAGATGATGATGATGATATGAATAAGAAGAAGAATAATAATAAAAAGAATAAGAAGAAAAAAAAAGAAGTTGAAGAACAATAAGAAGGAGAATTAGAAAAAGAAAAAAAAATATCACTAAGAATAATAATAAAAAATAAGAAGAAGAAAATAATAATAATAATATTAAGAATAATAATAATAAAAAGAATAATAATAAAAAAGAAGAAGAAGGTGAAAAAAAAGAATAAGAAAAAAAAGGAGAAAAAAAAGATGAAGACATAAAAGAAGAAAAAAAGAAGATAAAGATGAAGAAGAAAAAAATGTATGAGAATAAAGAGAAGACAAGAAAAAGAACAAAAAATGCGGAACAAAAGAAGAATAACAAGAACAAGAAGCTGATGTAGGACAAGAATATGAAAAAGTAAAATAAGAACAAAAACAAAACAAAGAATAAGAAAATGTTGATAATGATGATTTCTAAGAATAAAATGAAGAATAAAAAGAAATAGAATAACTTGATGGTAATGATGATAAAGAAGAATATGGAGAAAAAGAAATAGTAGTTGTAATGATAGTAGTAGTTGTTGTACTTATAGTAAAAATAGAAGAATGTTTGAATGATGAGAAGAATAAGAAGAAAAAGAAGAAGAGAAGAAGAAGTAGTTGTAAAAGAAGAAGTATTAGTAGTAGTAGTATTTGTAGAAGAAGAAATAAAAGAGGTGGAGAAGAAGAAAAGGATGGGAAAGAAGAAAAAGATGGAGAAAAAAAAATTAAGAAGGAGAGGCGGAAGAGGAGGAAGAAAAGAAGAAGCATAAAATTTGATAGATGATAATGTAGAATAAGAAGATTAATAAGAAAAAGAAGAAGAAAAATAGAAAGTTGAATATAATGATGAAGAATAAAAATAATCAAAAGAAGTTGATGAAAAAGAATAACAATAAGAAGAAGAAGAAGATCTAGAAAAAGATGAAGAATAATATGAGAAAAATAAGAGGGTGTTGAAGAACCATAATACAAAAAAAAAGAAAACAAAAAGAAGAAAAAGAATAAGACAGAGTAAAGAAGATTAAAAGAAGAAGTAAAGGAGGAGAAAAAAGTAGGAAAGGCAAATAAAAAGATGAAAATTTACAAGAAGAAAATGAAGCAAGAAAGGAAAATAAAAAGTTGAAAAAAATATAAGAAGAAAAGGAAGTAGGAAAAACAAATAAAAAGAAGAAAAAATAGAAGAAACAAAAAAAATGAAGAATAAGAATAATAAAAAAAATATGAAGAAGAATTAGAACAATAACATGAAGAAGAAATATAAGAAGAAAAAAAAAGATGAGTAGAATGAGAAGAAACAACGAGAGGAAGAATAAGAAAACGAATAAGAATATGAAGAAGAAAAAAAAAAAGAAGAAGAAGAAGAATTTCTAGAAAAAAAAAGAAGAAAAAGAAAAAAAATATGTATAAGAATAAGAAAGATAAGAAGAACAAGAATTAGAAAGAGAAGAAATACAAGAACAATAACATGAAAAACAACAAGAAGAAGAAATAAAAAACAAAAGAAGTTGTAATAGTTGTTGTAGAAGTAGAAAAAGAAAAAGAAGAAGGTGAAAATGAAAAAAGATAAAGTAGAAAAAGAAAAAGAAAAAAAAGTAGAAAAATAAAGTAAAAAAAAGATTTAGAAGAAAAAATAAATGAGGATGAAGACATAAAATAAGAAAAAGAAAAAAAAGAAATATATTAATATAAATTAAAATAAAAACATATGGGAAGAGATGAACAATAAAAAGAGCATAAATAAAAATGAATTATAAAAGAAAAAGATTCAGAATAAAAAGATAAAAAAGAACATGAATAAGAAATAGTAGAATATGAAGAATAAAAAGAAGAATATGAAGAAAGAAGAAGAATTTGATGATGATGATGATGATGATTAAGAATAAATAGATGAATAAAATAGAAGAAGATGATGGTGGTGGTGATGCTGATGATGAAGTAGAACAATAAAAAAAGTAGTGGTAGCATAAGAAGAAGAAGAACAAACTAATGAGAAGAAGAAGAAAAGAAAAATTACTAGTATATGTACTATTGTATTACTAGTATTAGTATTAGTAGTTTATGTAATAGTAGTCAGAGTAGTAGAGGTGCCATATAGAATAGGCAGCTTGGGCAAGGCCCAACTGAGCCGTGCCTAGCCCTCCATGGATTGGTCTAGAATTGAGCCTGAACCCAGGTTGTGCCAGCAGGAGGGATGGCTCATGCCGTGCTGGGCCAAGGGGTGCCTATCCTCATGATGGGGTGGGCACAACCTGGGTGCCTGCCCCATAGGCACGGTCCAGCAGCATGGATACCATGACCTAGGACCTCAGACCAGGAATTGGGTGTGGTCCAATCAGACCGAGCCCATCTTGCATAGTTGTTTTAAAAAAATTAAAAAATTAAAAAAACTTGCCTTCCCCTCCCCTGGTACATGTGGTGGATTTTTTGATTAGCTCGCCATGTTGCTGGCTGAGCATATCTAGTAGGCATGACCTATGCATAGGTGGACCCCCCCCCCCCACCCAGACCGAGCTAATGTTGAGACCTCCCGAGCACCCACAAAGCCAAACTTCCTAAGCTTCTAGACCATCCAAAAACTTTGGTTTCTAATGGCAAAGCTTCTGGACCATCCAAAAGTTTCTGCCCTAGCTGTTGGATAAATTTTCAATGGCTAGGGTAGAAAATCCAACAACTTAGGGTTTTTTCCCTTTTAATTTTTTTTAAAGTAATATATATTTATATATTAATAAAAAAAATTCTTTATAAATGAATTAAGAGATTTGATTTTTTCATTCAGATCTTTCAACTCTCTCTCTCTCTTCTCTTTCTTTCTCTCTCTATAACTCTCTCCTCTCGGTCTAGGTTCTCTCTCTCTCTAAAGCTATATTTTTTAGTTTTAGATTTAGAATATTTCTTTAAAGCTTAAAAACCATGGATGTGGAGTGAATATTTGGTTGTTGTTTGAGTTTGAATTTCATTACCTAAACTATTGGGTGCAGACTATGGTTCTCTCTCTCTCTCTCCTCTCCATAAATTAGGTATTATTATTTATTAGGTTATCTCTCTCTAAAGCTATATTTTTTAGTTTTAGATTTAGAATATTTTTTTAAAGCTTAAAAAACATGGATGTGGAGTGAATATTTGGTTGTTGTTTCAGTTTGAATTTCATTACCTAAACTATTGGGTGCAGACTATGGTTTTCTCTCTCTCTCTCTCTTTCTCTCTCCTCTCCATAAATTGGGTATTGTTATTTATTTATTTTTTAAATTTAATTTAATTATTAACTTAGAACATAAACTAAAAAAATTTAAAATGACTATTAATCAATTTAATGAAAATGAAAATAATATTGACGTACACATAGAAAATATTAATAATAATGACCTTATGGAAAGGTATGAGCTGGGAACTATATCTTCTCTCATGGCCTCAACCAAAACTCAAATATCTAAAAAATAAAAAAAAATAAAAATATATATAATTTGGACTCACTTTTACATGATACAGAATAAAAATATTAGGGGTGTTAATGAAGAATTGACACAATGTAAGAATTATTAAAAAATGTATACATGTAGGAGTGTGTGCAGGATTTGGTACCTAAAGAGACATGCCGTTCATTGCACCAAAAAATATGGTGCATTATATCCTAGGCAAACCCAACTAAGCAATGAGGTCTTTGAGGTGGGATCTAGTACAACTTCTTTATTGACCCCCTTCATATACAACAACAACTTAGGAAGGAAATACATGACCAAATAATCACTATGTTTGATCTTCCAATTAGATTTTTGGAGGATCATAGAAAAGTCAATATTATGCAGACTTATATTCAGCAAGCATATCTTAGGATTCCTAGGTCCACATGTAGAAATGACATACTAAAATATTATAAGTAAAAAATAAATAATAATTAATGAATTTATGCAATATAATGACATAGTGTATGTGATGTCCGATATAGACTAGTCACGATGATGCATCTTTTGTATGCATAACCTTTCATTATGTAGATTCTAAATAGACACTTAATAAAAAAAAGGTTTGTATTTTGAGAGATTCTCTATCCTCGTGATGGTCTTGTCATATATGAGTGGATGATAAAAATCTTTAGAGATTATCATATTTAAAATATAATATTTAGTATCACATTTGAAAACATATCTAATAATAGAATAGCCATTAACATGTTTGTTAGAGATTGGCCATTAGGAAAGATTTTTCACTAAAATATTTTCGAAGGCCTAGTAGACAACATGAGTTTGGTAGTCTCTATTTGTCTATAAGTCTAAAAAAAAGAAATTCCAAATGGATGTAAGACATTATTGGAATTATACTTACTTGATGTTGGAGTCATGTGTTGATATGAATATGTGATATCTGACTACATCAATAATAAGAGTAATGGATTTAATATTGATGATAGAGGCTAGGATACAAGAATTTTATTTATGAAAATTTTGAAGATTTTTATGACATGACAAAAATGTGTTCGTCCATTGACCCTCTCACCACTTGCATTGCACTCAGATGTATATGCAACATTAGTGACATGTTTAGGAAGTTTAGAGATAAAATATATTTAGTGACATGGCTATTGAGATGGAAACGAAGTACTTAAACTATAGGTCTGCTGTTCCATCTATTTATTGGCTAGTTGCCTACATGAATCCTAGAGTTAAAGTGGAAGGGGTAGAAAATATTTTGACATACATATTCACATGCATGAACTAATAACACAAACCAGAAGGGTTCATTCATGAAATATTAACTGAGTTATTTACATACTATGACAATATGTAAGGTAGAGTTGTGTAGCCAAGCTCTGAGTATATACATGGACACCATATTAAGAGATGATAACTTCTCATTTAGTTAGCAAGGGAGAAATGATGGGGTAAACTATTGAATAGAAGTGAGCTATCTCGGTACTTAAATACCAATTACTACTCATTCATCTCACATAATAATAACAAGAACTTTGATACTTTATAATGGTGAAAATCATTTTAAGTCTACATATCCCATACTGTCTAAGATGAGATGGGATCTATTGACTTTCTAGGTGTAAAGCATAACTATGGAGTCTAAATTATCTATTGTTGTCAATATCATTTTAGATAATAGATCGAGACTGTGGCTAGGTATCATTGAGGCACTAGCATGCATGAAGAATTAGGAGGATTCAAGGTTGGACATCCAAGATCAGACTTGAACAAGAGTGGAAGAGTTGTTGGTAGATGATGACTCATTGAACTTTGATTATATTGAGCCCACCACTAGTAATACCTTGAGATGCCAATGAAGTGATAATTAGTTGCATATGTACACCAATTGACATTGAGATTGAGCTTGATTATGATTGATGATTGTTATTAAGTGTACTTGTGTTATTTTATTTTTGATTAAATTGGATAATTGATTAGTGTTATTTTATGATTGATGATTACCAAACATGGCTCAATATGACTCAGCTAGATTATGCCCAGAAATGGGCTAGCCGGGCCATGCTAGCCTAGCATTAATCAAGTCATATTGTGCCATGCATAGCATGGCTCCCTTACTGTGTTGTGCCTGGCACAGTATGGTCACCCAACTAGGCCACCAAAAATTGGGTAGTATAAAAAGTAAAAGGAGAAACAAGTTGTTGTAGTAAAAGAAGAAACGAAGAAGTACAAGAAAACTTAGAAGAAGAGGAATAAGAAATACTACAAAGGTAGCTGAGAAGAGTATTTACTCTTAGTAGAATTCGCCTACAATAATAGCTACTAAGTGAGCACACAGATGGTACATTAGAATCAATATATGGAAGGCCTTGTTAATTTCTATCTTGTTGGACAAAGGTTGGAGACATTACTACTACAAGTTTAGATTTAATTAGAGACGCCTCTAAGAAGGTGAATTTGATACGAATGTATCTTCTCATAGCTTATAGTCAGTAGAAAAGTTATATTGATAGATAGTAATAACCTTAAGTTTGAGGACAAATATCATGTATTTTGGAAGGTAATTCCTAAGAAAGACTAGGTCAGGTTTGAAAAGTGGACAATATTTCACTGAGATTTATTGGACCCTTTGAGGTACTCAAAAGGGGAGGCATGGTAGCTGATAGGTTGGACTTATTGCTAAGCTTATTGAGTATTCATATAGTATTTCATATCTCTATGATTTGGAAGTACACTCCAAGTCCTACCCAAGTAGTGGATTTGGATAAGCTCATTATTGATATTGATGGAACCTTCGAGGAGGGATTGATGTGTATCATAGATAGCTGACAATAGATTATGTGAGGCAAGATTATAAGAAAAATAATAAAGGTATGTATTGTTCCTTCGGTGTTAAAATGACGGTTGCATATACATGTGAATTGAAGAAATATGCATGTGTAAATTTTGGGGATGAATTTTTTTAGGGAAAAAATATAAAATCTTGGGTTATATTGAATTAAACACAATTTTTCTAAATCACGGTGAAATGGAACTAGAATAGTTAGGGACATTTTTTTAGGAGTTGCTCAAATTTTAGATGGATCCTAGATGAATTCCTTAAATCAAAAAAAAAAACAAAAACTAGTGTCATGAAGCTTCAGATAGTGACATTACTTTTATTTTGGGTTGTGACATGCCATAATGTCACGAAATGAGTTTTATGTCGTGACTTTGTCCTAATGTCACAACTTTTTCATGATGTCATAAAAATGTTCTAATATTATTTAACTTTACTGGTATCATAATTTTTTCCTAATGTTGAAACATTTTTTTAATTTTGTAACTTTTTCTAATGTCATGACTTTTTTCTGATGTCATGTCTTTTTCTTTATATCACAACTTTTTCTCGATATCGTGATACCAAATTTAACTTATTATAAAAAAATGAGGCAAGAAAATGAGATAATAGATTTCTTTTCCTTAAAAGTAGAAAACTCTTGGGAGGGAGAGAAAAAAAGAAAAAAAAAATAGGTTTCCAAAATATCTCCCTTAGATATTTTTAGTTTTGTGAATCAGATTTAGTCAAGCCAAGAACTAATGCTCATCAACTTGATGAGATCTACACCTAGGTATTGAAATCAAGAGATTTCATCAAAGTTCCAAAAGTGGGGATTGGACAAATCAAGGTTTTTTGGGTTAGAAAGGTTCACAATATCTCATTCCATTCTATTATACTCCAAGTGGTATGTATTCTTCCTACTCAAGTTTAATTCCATCCAGAGGGCTGAAACATCTATGGGATCGTTCTTTAGAAAATAATAACTTATTTCTCTCCATCTTTATGTGTTGGTTTGTTGTGTTGTGGTTTGAAATGGAAATTTCCAACGAAAAAATTTGGGTAAAAAAAGATACGTAGGTATTTTAAAAGAATTACTATCAAACATTTCCAAAAGCCCATATTTTGTTTTAGGAATAACTCGGTCTCAAGACCTCCGATTTGGATGATTCTACTTGGAGATGAAAGCTAAGGAACACATCTTTGATTCTCTAGAACATACCAAGAACTACATATTATTTAAAGATACATTTTTTGAGGTTTAATTCATAAGACTAGTCCTATCTAAAAATATCTATGGTTTAGGTTGTAAGTTGAAAGTTATATGGATCAAAATGAGATAATTCAAAGTTGTAATTAATGTAGATATGTAAAAAGAAATTTTTTAGAAGGTAACATATCATTTAAAAAATTTCATTTACATAGTTATTATTATAGTCGAAATTGTACTTGCGAATATAGGTGTCATGGCATGACCCATTTTTTCTTTGCATGGTCATGTCACCATGTCATGTCATGCATGGTATAGTTAAAATCCTGTGATTGCCAGGAATGGCATGGTGTGTTGTCCACCGGCCCAGCACAGCATGGTGGGTAGGGTCGTGCTGACTGCGTCGTGCATAAAAGAATGGTTAGGTGGCCGGCCAATTACAATCGGCCATGAGGGAGACCATTTACAATCAGCCATGTGGCCACATATTTTTTTAAAAAATGGACCGCCCCATGATGGGGCGGTCAAATTTTAAAAAAAATAAAACAGGTATGGTGACCGCATGATGGGTATCCATTTGAATGTCACCTGGGCCAGTTTGCCATGCCATCATACTTGTCACACTAGTTGTGCTTGGCCTAGCATGAGGCATGGTTCATGCTAGCCCAGCATGACATGAATTATGCCAAGGGGTAGCCTAGCTTGGCCCTAGGCATGGTTCTAGACAATGCCGTGCTTACTAAGACACTACTAAATTGGGTCATGCCTAGGCTGCTCGTCCCATTTGGCACCACTACTTGCTAGTTCCTTGATACTTCTAGGTATAATTGGTTAAATGTAAACTTATGTCTAACCTTTTCACATTATATTTATATTTCAAGCATGTTTCTATATTCATGAAGTAATTATAATCACAAGAATTTATTATAATATATATTAAAATTCAATGTGGTTTGGAAATTACATGTATCTGATACAATTTTCGGAATGTATGATAATTTATTTGATACAAATGGGCTTTTTGGTTTTCATTCTTGTGTAATATGATATTTATATGAAATGGGTTATTACACTATATATGCATAGATACATCACACAAAATGGGTGTTAGTGAATGATGATGATCAATCATCATATTGGGTGATTGATAGATAGGGTTGGTAACATTGAAAAATGTTTCACAAAGTCATTCAACATTTCATAAAATGGAAAAATACAGATGTGGGCAATTTCAAGCAAAGAAATATTCTTCCATAGGTGAATGCCTCGAACTGGTTCAGATTGATCAATCGGTGAAAGTCCAAAAAGTATTAAAAGACATGTAAAGTCCAATGGTGAGACCTCAAAAATTTTTTACCCACAAAACACACGGGAATATGGTTTTAAATAGGAACATTGAAAAGCTAGCATCCATAAAAGGTTTTAATTTATATACAACCCACTTTTATTTTTAAAATATTCATTAGATGTGCTCATCAATAATGTATAATTTTACTTTGACATGTGCATTATGTGGTGATAGCCTATAAGGTCTCAAAGTATGATATACATTTGAGTCTCATATCATTCCACGCATATAGATTTTACATGGTAGATATTGCATTTTTTTAATGTTAATGTAAATTTACATCATGACAATTCCATGTGCACCTAAGAAGAGAATTGCCCTTGAAAAAGATTTTTCTACTAGGCATGACTCATGGTTGCAATTTTGTTATGGTTTCTAATTTTTTGGATTAGGTAATGTCTCAAATGTTCAACAGATGAGTGTCTTTCATTTAACTATTCTCACATGTATATGAATTGTATAAGTAGTAAAGTGGACTTTCATCTAAATATCGATTCTATAAAGATTGTTTAAGTAGTTCAATTAGCCAATGACAGGTCAATAACTACTCTTCTTAAAAGGATAAAACTAGATTTTTAGTAAGACTCTTAGTTTATAAATTTAGTTCATATACTTATGCATGATAGTCTATATAAATTGCTTGGTTATTATTATGATTAGTTATACAATAAATATTGGATTATTATGAAAATGCTCAAGTGCCTTATTGGTATATAAGTTGGTTGTAACCTATTGGACCCTCCCCTATGATAGTCCTCTAAATAGTTATCTCCTTGATACTTTATCACTAAAATGACAAATCATTTCTTCTCAAGCATCATTCATAATTCCATACCTTAAGCAACTCATAGACTATTTTTTATGGTTGTTTTATATATGTATTCTTATTCTCCAATCTAATATGTCTTAAAAATATGAGATGATTTAGATTTTAAGGTATTTGTACTTTCAGCTTCATAAGTATCATACTCAAATAATTAACATATGGGTTCCCTCAAAACTTACTGGTATGAGTCATATAAAAGAAAATAACTCATAGGAACATCACAACCTTATGAGTTATTTTCTATATCTCTTCATTCTTTTGTTGTATCTTTTTATATTTTGTTTGCAAAGTATTCTAAATTTCTTGTATTTCCTCACGTAATCGCTCATCAAGCAAATTATTGTAATTGGAAATAGAAAGATGAAGAGCTCTAAACAGAATTTGAATAAAATGTAGATTCATGGGTAGCAAGACTATGCACTCACCATTCTTTTGGCTCCACTCCAATAGTCTGAATGTAAATATGCATAATATCAATCTCTAGTGTCTCTATAGAAGGATTTATCAATAGTGAAGTAATTGAAACCATATTCTCTATTACTTTTTATAATTGTTACAATATAATATAACTCATCAATACTATATTCAGATAAAATTTATATCAACACCATTCTAAAAATTAATATAAAAATGAAGCAAGTCATTACATTTAAAAAGACTATATATAATAACTCATCAATAATGATAACACAAAAATACTTGTTTTTGGATATTAATTCCTTTGAATGCCAAAAATTATATTTTTTTTTGCATTTTCTTATTTCATACATTGAAATTTATATCAGACACTAAAATTACAAATTGAAAATCTCACATTTATATCATTTGACCTCTTGTCTACAAATGAACCAACCTTCTTCTTGTGCATTCGCTTGAACACCTCAAATAGTGTTGGTGGATGTCCCAACTTAGCCTCCTAAAAATAAATAATAGCTACTAATAATGTAGATGATGCATTGTCATAAATTTAGTATCATTTGCATTTATAAAGTTTAAATCATAATAAATTAGGAAAGACAATTTTATCAAATCTAATGAATATTATATTTTGTGATGTCATCTGGGACAAGGTCTTGAATTCCTTACTATTCTAGTATTCCCACCATTTAATCCAAACATTAAGGAGAACATTATTTTGCTTTATATCTTTACCATACTTTTTTTCTCTAATTTCCAAGCTTGTCAATGTATCTGACACTAGCCACATGTTTTTATGTATCTTTCACCAAGATCAACAAAGCATTATTCCATTTATATTTTTTCTACAAAAGCAAAAAAAAAGAACAATACATGTGATGCAATTATTTTGAGAGTATTTCATAAAATATCAATTTGACAAATTGGTAAATTTAATAAAAATTGTACTTCATATTTTCCCCAATCCTATTCTTTCATATCTAGGGAGTACTTTGCTCTACTTTGTACCTTCCACAACTAGTTTCTCCTTAAATATATTTCTGATTGTATGAGAAGTAGAATGAATAAACCTATGAGTAATTTAACATCAACACGTACACATACAAATGAATACAGCCATATTTTTACTAGTAAGTTAATATTTTATTTATTTTTATTACTTATCCAATACTTCTTAATACAAATATTATTTTAATTCTCAATGATAATGTTAGATATGTAACAATATCATAGTTTGTTATTATTATAAAATTACTATAATTTAACCTTAATCATTTATTTATATTTTCATTAATAGTTGAATTTTAAATTTTTCACAAACAAAAAAAATAAAATTTGATAATGCATGCATGTAGTAAAATTTTGAAAGATACATAATGTTTATTGTCAATTTTTGGTTGAATGAAGATTTTTTTATAATTTTGAGTGTAAATAATGGATTTTGAATATATAGTCATTGTTGATGTGTAGTACCAATGCATATACCTCCTAAGATAGGTGAGATGGAGCTAATGATATCTTCTAGTGCGTATTGAGATGAAGATGGAATATCAATGGCAGTTAATCCATGTGTCTCATGATGAGGTCAAGCCAATGTATCCTCTATATGTATAAGAGAATATGAAAAGATATTTGAAGTATTGTCATCACTAATTAAATATTGAATTCCTCCTCCACAAACTATTAGTTTACTTCTTTTCACTCCTTGGATTGAGATCCTAGTTCACTTAAATTATCAACTCTCATACCTAATTCAAGCTTTATAAACTTCAAAAAATGTAAAGACAATAAAAACATATAATCAATATGTCATTCTAACAAAACATAATGAGAAACACATTGACATTCACAAATGCGAAAAAAAAAAATTTTAAACACCTATATTGTAATAGTTAAAAAATAAGCAAGACAACATAATATGGAAGTCAATAAATATCTTTTCTTCATCAAACATTTCTAACAAATCATCTCTAATCTAAATATTCATTATCTTCTGATTGTGTAATTAATTCATCATCATTATCTTCTACATCATGGTCATCATCAATGTCCAAATAGTTTTCATCTTCATCGATCAATGTTTGAAGCTTATCATCTACCAGATGATTGAATGGATGAATTTCCACATTATTCTTTTAAAATATAAGTACATGTGATGCTTTGATAATAACATATTTTTCAACAACTTCCATAGCTAGTCTAGGTTTTATTTTACATATTTCCAACTTGTCACAAAAATTTCTTTTTGTTGTTAGATAAGTGGTGTAACACACTTGTTTTGCTTGCACCACAAGAATGAATGAGGCATACTTATGATAATATTTTTTATGATACACAACCACAAGGTTGAATTGATAATGAATTCTAGTACCCAAAATTAGAATATGATCAAACCATTCATACTTAAATAGAATTGTCCTCTTAATTGGCAAAGTATGATACTCCACGTATAATATTTCAATTAGTTGAAGATGAAAGTCAATAATAGATGTAGTAAACTTAGACCCCTTGATGCATACACCATTATTTATTGAAACTCTATTTGAACCATGTTTCAAAGTGTGGAATTTGTATCCATTTATATAATGTATGAGATATGTCTGTATGCTTCATAATGTCTTTTTTGAAAGATGTTTTTATTGTCTATTATATATATTTGATGATAAAAATTGTACCTAAAAAATTAAATAAAACAAAATCATAATTATATAATGGTGCACATTAATATTTTGAAGCAAGAATGATAAGTTATATGCTTACAAATTTTTCAAATCAAAATGGGTAATTTTTTTCAAGCTTTGCATCAATGGAAGCATCATCAATATCTAGTTCTCTCTACCTTAATTTATTAGCATAAATTCTTCAAAAACAATATTGAAGGTTTTTTTGAATAATAAAAATGGTAAATCACATACCATGAAAAAGATATGACAATGTAAAATGATTATAAATCACATTCAGTATAAAGTGCAACTTCTTCGTAGTTCAACAAGATATATGTGTGCGCATTATGATATTCCTAATCATCCAAAAAATATCTTGAATTTCTTAAGCCATATGATCGACTCATATTGGTGAAAATTAAAAGAATATCATCTTTTAATTCTCATCAATCCCTCATACAATAATCATTATTTGGTAACATTTTATTATGCAAATTCTATACTTATGGCTGAAAGTAGTAAGTAAAAAATATCAAAGATTCTTCAACCAAGTAGGCATTGCATATCGATCCTTCAACTTAGAGTTTATTTCGAACATTGTTTTTCAAATATCTAAGATATCTAAAAAAATATTAATTAGAATAATATTTATTCATTAGATATATTTAAATTTTTAAATGAATAAATGAAAATTATGTAACCTCTCAAATGGATACATCTATCTATATTGTATATGGCTTACTATCATGGATTCATAAGACAAGTGGATCAAAGAAATTCCATGGAGAAAAAATAGCTAGGAGGAAAAATATGCTCAGGTCTACATATAATTATGAGTATATCATTTTTAAATTTCTTTATATCTTTTTTTGTTATGACATTACAAGTAAAATTCTTAAAAAAATTACTTATTTTAGTTAATGGTTAACAAACATTTTCTGAAATAAATTTAGAAAATACTATGGGTATTAGCCTTTGTATAAATAGATAAAAATCATGACTTTTTCATACTAAATAACTTATGCTTCTTCAAATCAAAACATCTTCCTATGTAAGATACATATCCATCAAGGAACCTGAGCTCTATCAGCCATTTGGACATATCTTCATTGCCATCCTGTCATGACTATAATAAGTCTTGAAAATTTTATTCATTGATTCATCCCTATATAACTATGGATGTGAAGAACACTTTTTGGAATCCTCTCTTGATTTGGCATTGCGTCTAATTAGGTTAGTTTTTCAAGAAAGAAAATTTCAAAAGATGCCTTTTCCAAAGACAAAAAAAAATCTTCATCAACATATGTAATGTTTTTGAACTCATATCTTTTAGATTTCTTTAATATTTTGGCACTTAACCTCAAAGGTGGTGCACCTTTTACAACATTATGGTCATTTCTAAATGTGTCAATATTCATCCAAAATGGATGTTCCATATGTAAGAACTTATGTTGGTAATCAAACCAAGAAGTCATTCTTCCTTTTCTCATAGAAAATGCATCTGAATCCTCCATGAAATAAGTTCAATTGCTTTTTTTGTAGTACTACATCCTAACAACATTGAATATGCACAATGATCACTTATAGTCCATATAAGTGCTACTCGCATTTAGAAATTATACATTCTAGATATATCATATGTTTCCACAGTATCATCCCACAAATTTTTGAGCTCCACAACTAGGAGTTTTAGAAAAACATCAATTTTTTTTTGGGTTTCATGGACCAGAGATGATAACAAACAAAAACATGTACTCATCTTTAATGCACATTCATTGTGGTAAATTATATGGTATAACAATCACCTACCATGAAAAGTATTATTTCATTGTTTGTATTAATGGCTGAAATCTATTAATGCATAGTGCAGATCTAACATTTCAACTTTCATCTAGAAAAGATGGATGAATATTATAAAATGTTTCCAAGATTGAGAATTTGAGCAATGTAATATCATGCTTTCTTTAGTAATATGCTCTTTGTGCCAACACAAGTCATTAGCAGTGACACCAAATACAAATAATCTTTGAAGATGAGAAGTCAATGGAAAGCAAAACAACTTCTTATCAAGAAATTTTTTTATGTTTTACATGCAGTATATCTTTTATACTGAAGATAGTTATAGAAATTACAAGTAATTTCTTCATTGTCTTTACCAAATATATCATGTAACAGCATATTCTTCTTCATCTACTTATTCTCTTTATCTTCTTCCTCTTATTCTTATTAATCCTTTTCTTTTTTATCCTATCTTCTTCTTGTTATTCTAGATATTATTATTCTTATTCTTATTCTTCTTCTTGTTCTTCTTTTTTTGCTTCTTCATTTTCTTGTACTTCTATTTCTTCCATTTCTTCTCCTTATTCTTTTTCTCACTCTCCTTCTTTTTCTTCATCTTTTTATTTTCTTTATCCTTCTTCTTCTACTTCTTCTTCCTCATTTTCTTCTTTTTCCTTTTCTTCTTCTTCTTCTTCTTCTTCTTCTTCCTCCTCCTCCTCCTCCACCTCCACCACCTCCTCCTCCTCTTCTTCCTTTTCATCTTTATCATCATCAACTTCTTCTTCTTCATCATTTTCTTGTGGTTGTTCTTTTTCTTCTTTTTCTTCTTTTTCTTCTTTTTCTTCTTTTTCTTCTTTTTCTTCTTTTCTTCTTTTTCTTCTTTTTCTTCTTCTTCTACCTCATTTCCTCATTTTCATCTTCTTTTTATTATTCTTGTTTCTTCTTTTCTTCTTCTTCAACTTTTTATTTTATTTTTTCTTCTTCTTCTTATTTTCCATCATCATCATCATTTTTTTTACATTTTATTATAATTATTATTCTTCTTTTTATTATTGTTATTATACATCTTCTTCTATTTTTTCTTATTCTTCTTCTTCCTATTCTTTTTCTTTTTCATCACTTCTTTTTATTTATCTTCTTCCTCTTCTTCTTCTTCTTCTTCTTTTTATTCTTATTATTCCTATCATCTTCATCTTCTACGTATACTACTACTATTTCTTCTTCTTCTTCTTATTCTTCTTTTTTTCCTCTTCTTATTTTTATTCTTTTTCTTCCTATTTTTTTTCTTCATGTGTTTCTTTTTCCTCCTACTCTTCTACTACTAGTAATTCTTCTTTTGCTTCTCCTACTTCTTATTTTTCTTCTGCTCATTCTGCTTCTTTTTCTTCTTCTTTTCCTTCTTATTCTTCTTCTTCTTCTTCTTCTCCTTCTTCTTATTGTGATTCTTATTCTTCTTCATCTTCTCCTTTTCTTCTTCTCCTTCTTCTTAATCTTCTTCATATACTTTTTATTCTTCTTCTTCTTTTTCTTAAGTTTCTTTTTATTTTTCATATATTCCTTCTTTTTCTTCTTTTTCTTCATCATCATCATCATCTTCTTCTTCTTCTTCTTCTTCATCTTCTTCTTCTCTTTCTTTTCATTATTCTCTTATGTGTCTCATTCTTCTCCTCCTTCTTCTTCTCCTTCTTCTTTTTATGCATCTCCTTATTCTTTGTATGCATCTCATTCTTCTTCCCTCTCATCTTCTTTTTCTTATTCTCCAACTTTTTTTTCTTATTCTCTTTTTCTTTCTCCTTCTTTTTTTTTTCTTAATCTTTTGCTCCTCTTTGATCCATTTCTTTTTTTTCTACTTTTTATTCTTTTACATCTTCTTCATCAGCATTTTCTTCTTCTAATTCTTCATCTTCATCATCTTTTTCTTCTTCTTATTCTTTTTCATCTTCATCCTCATCATTATCTTCTTCTTTTTTTATTCTACATGTTATTCTTTTTCGTTTGATACTTTTTCTTCTTTTTTGTCATTTTCTTCTACATCTTCTTCTCTTTCTTTTTCTTCTTCATCTTCTTCTCCATCACCTCCTCCTTCTCATCCACCTACTTCTCCTCCTCCTCCTCCACTTATTTCTTCAACTTTTCTTCTTCACATTCTTCTTCTTCTTTTTCTTATCCATCTTCTTATTTTTCTTCATCTCCTTCTTTATTTCATTCTACTTCTTCTTCTTCTTCTCCTTCTTCTTATTATTCTTTACCTTATTCGTTTTGTTCTTCTCATTCTTATTCTTCTTCTCCTTTTTCATTTCCTTCTACTTCTTCTTCTTCTCCTTCTTCTTATATTTCTTCATCATCTTCTTCGTGTTCTTCTCCTTCTTATTATTCTTCTTCTCCTTCTTTTTCTTATTCTTCTCATTATTATTATTATTATTATTATTATTATCCTTCTTCTCCTTCTCCTTATTATTCTCCTTCTTCTCATCCTTCTTCTTCTACTCCTCCTCCTCCTTCTTTTCCTCTTCCTTCTTCTCTTTCTTCTTCTTTTTCTTCTTCTCATTCATCGTCATCATCATCTTCTTCTTCTTCTTCTTTGTCTTCTTCTTTATCTTCTTCTTCTTCAACTTCTTCTTCTTCTTGTATTCTTCTTTTTCTTCTTCTTTTTCTTCTTATTCAGCTTATTCTTTTTTTCATCTTTTTCTCTATCTACTTCTTTTTCTTATTTGTCTTCTCCTTTTTATTCTTCTAATTCTTCTTCATTTTATTCTTTTTATTATTTTTATTCTTCTCTTCTTTTACCTCCTCCTACTTCTTTTACTTATTATTTGCTACTTCTACTTTTTCTTCTTCTACTCCTTCTTCTTTCTATTTTCTTCTTCTTCTTTTCCTTCATCTCCATCTTCTTCTTCTTTGCCTTCATCTCCATCTTCTTCTTCATTGCCTTCATCTCCATCTTCTTCTTCTTGTCATTCTTCATCTCATTCTTTTTCTTCTTCTTCTCCTTCTTTGTCTTCTCTTACTCCTCCTCTTCCTCTTCTTCTACTATTTTTCTTCTCCTACTTCTATTTTTTTTTCTCTGACTTCTTGTTCTTCTACTTATTCTTCTTCTCCTCATTGTTCTTCTTCTTAGTCTCATTCTTCTTTCTCTTCTTCTTCTTCACCTTCTTATTCTTCTTATTGACCATTCTCCTTCTTCTCCTCCTCCTCTTCCTTTTTTTCATTCTTCTACTTCTTCTCCTTCTCATTTTACTTCTACTTCTCCTACTCCTCCTCCTCCTCCTTCATATTATACTTTTCCTCCTACTTTTCCTCCTCATTCTCCTTCTTCATGTTCTTCTTTTTATTCTTATTTTCATTTTTATTTTTCTTCTTATTTTTTTACTTCTCCTTCTCCTTCATTTTCTTCTTCTTCTTTTTCTTCTTTTTCTTTTTCTTTTCCTCTTCTTCTTCTTCTTCTTCTTCTTCTTCTTCTTTTCTTCATCATCATCTTCTTCTTCTTCTCCTTCTCCTCCTCCTCATCATCCTCCTCCTCATCATCCTCCTCCTCATCATCCTCCTCCTCCTCCTCCTTCTTCTCCTTCGTCTTCTTCTTCTTCTCCTCCTCCTCCTCCTCCTTTTTTTTTCTTCTTTTTCTTCTCCTTCTCCTCCTCATCCTCCTCCTCCTCCTCCTCATTCTCCTTCGTCTTCTTCTTATTATTCTTCTTCTTATTCTTATTCTTCTTCTTCTTCTTATTCTTATTCTTCTTCTTCTCCTTCTCCGTCTTCGATTTCTTCTTCTTCTTCTTCTTCTTCTTCTCCTTCTTCTCCTTCTTCTCCTTCTTCTCCTTCTCCTTCTTCTTTTTTTTTTCTTCTTCTTATTCTTCTCCTCCTCCTCCCCCTCCTCCTCCTCTTCCCCCCCTCCTCCTCCTCCTCCTCATACTCCTAATTCTTTTTCTTTTTCTTTTTTTTTTCTTCTTTTCAATCTTCTACTTCTTCATTTTCTTCGGCTTCTTCTTCTCATTCTCCTTCTTATTCTGCTTCTTCTTATTCTTCTTCTCTTCTCATTCTTTTACTACTACTACTTCTTCTTCTTCTTCTTCTCCTCCTTTTTCTTCTTCTTCTTTAGTCTTCTTCTTCTGATTATGTTTCTTCTTCTTTATCTTCTTCTTTTCTTCTTCATTTTAATCTATTACTACTACTACTACTTACTTCTTCTTCTTCTACTTTATCTTTGTCTTCTTATTCTTCTCCTTATTCTTCTCCTTCTTTTCCTTCTTATTCTCTTTCTTATTCTTCTTTTTCATCTCATTCTTTTTATCCTCCATCTTCTTCTTCTTCTCCTTCTCCTTCTCCTTCTCCTTCTCCTTCTCATTCTTCTTCTTTTTTTTTATTTTCCATCTTCTTTTTTCTTAATTTGCTTTCTTCTTTATTTCTTCTTCTTCTTTTCTTCTTCTCCTCCTCCTCCTCATCCTCCTACTTATAATATTAGCCCTCTCTTTTGGCAGATGTTTCCCATTTTTACAAACAATTTTATTTCTACCCTTTCCCCATACAAGCTCAATTACACTACAAGATTTGTATTGTATGCAATTCCATTCATCACAACACTACGATAGGTGCATTCATAGTTTCTTTCTGCTTGTATACATTACTGCATATCATTCTGCGTAACCTTTTGTCCCCCTATTTTAATCTTGCTTTATTTATTCTTTCTATCCATTCCATTCTCTCCTCCCCTACTGATCTTTATTTCTACCTACAATAATTATAGACATTCATTATCTACTACCCTACATGCAAGACATACCTGTGGTCATAGTCACCTGCTACATGTATTCTTCTTCCACATGCAATCACAACTCTAGGCATAGATATTTCAAAGTTTTTACACATATATATTATAGATTCTATGGGCATGACACATGTTCTATTATTACTTGTATAATCTTTACCTACAAACACTACTATAGACACAATTTTGTTATATGCTCACAATATTACAAACCTCAATATGTAGCCCCTTACTTTCTGTCAGGTGCTTCTGAGTAGATTTTATACTTTTATACTTATATTATTTACCTACCAGCACGTATAGTATATGTCAATATTTTTTTTCTTCACCCCTGCAAGTATCCAGGCACTACTAGCATAACACATACCATGATTTTATGTTTATATTATATTTATATGATACCTCCCTTACCCCTCTTTTGCCCTTTAACCCTAATCCTCTTATACTAATCCATTATAGTTTTTATTTTTCTATCCTAATGTATGGGTGTCTTATACTATCTAGGTATATTATTCCTTTGAATTTCTCCAGGATGTCATTTCCATTATACTCCCACCATCCTTTTATAAGTCATTCTTTAGCTAGTTTCTATCTCTTCCTCATATTTCCATATTTTTATTTTCCCCCTTACTAATTCTACCAAGAGTCTAGAATCCACATTGACTAAGATGTCATTTATATTTACCATTTATATAGCTGCAGCCCTTTCTTTAGCACATGCATTTCTGCTTGGAGTGCGGATGTCGCCTGATAGCTCATTGAAAAAGCTAGGGACAATTTTCCATCTGAATTCCGTATAGCTCATCCTTTTCCCATGACTCCCATTTCTCTGTTGAAACTTCCATTTGTATTTAAAGATATTTTCTTTATAGGGGGACTATTCCATGCTGTGCATATTGCTATCATATCTTTTGTCTATTTAACCAATAGTTTCCACCTCATTCTCAAGTAAGTTTGATCCTTGCCTTTCTGTATATTCATTGGATAATCCGTTGATATATTGCTTATTTTTCTTTTGATGTCCTTAATGATATTTTTGCTTTGCATTTGAATTCCTTCAAATCTACTTCCATTCCTAGCCTTCCAGATGCACCAAATTAGTACATGCAAGATATTATTCGTGATCCATTTATGGATTTTATTATTCTTGACGACTTTCCTCCATATCTAATGCCTTGTATTTAGCATAGAACTGCTACTTTTGATTTGCAAATCTGTTCCTATGTCTTTCCACATCTCTTTTGCTATTCTTCCTTGTGAAAATAAATTATCGATATTTTCAATATTTTGAGCACAACATTCACACCTAGAGGCTATTTTGATACATTTTATTTGAATTAGTTCATCCACTGGTATAGCCCTCTAGAGGACTTTCCACGTGAATGCAAGTATTTTCTAAGGAGCTACACTCTCCCAGGCCCATTTTTTAATCAGATAAATATTTTTTTTTTGTTTTTGACTAGTTCTTTTGATGATTTTATTGAGAAGACCCCATTTATATTCGATGCCCATTCCCAGCCTTTCTTGGTGAGTTTCAAATGTTTCTTCATCATCACTCTTTGTGCCCTCATTTGTTTCCATGTTTGTGATGCATTGTTCTTTCTCCTATCTTTATTTGTATTATTTTCTACACATATTTTGTTCTCATGAATTGTGCCCATAGGCTTTTATTTTTTTTAGCCTTCACCATCTTTTACATGCCCATGATTTCACAAGTCTATTTAAGCTATTAAGTACTAAACCTTCCTCCTCCTTTGGAAAGCATAGATCATCCCATTTTTTCCAATGAATCTTTGATTTTCAACTTTTTTTTCCCAAAGAAAATTGGCTAGAGAGCTCTCCAATCTTTTAATTAGAGACCTTGGGAGCTTGACTACCATAAAGTTGTTTATTAATGTACTATATAGCACATGATTAATAAGTGTTATTCTTCCTCCAAAGTTTTGAAGATCCTCCTTCTAGCCTACCACTTTTTTCTTTATTTTATTAGTAAGAAAACTCATATATTCTATTTTTAGCCTCTCTTCGTAGATTAGACATCCTAAATACAGAATTGCCCCTTTCAATTGAGTAAAGCCTGTTACTCTTTTTATTCTCCGAGAAACCCTTTCCCATGCCTTTTCTACGATTATGTATCGGCATTTCTTTTTATTGAGTATTTGTCTCGTTTCCTCCTCCATTGTCCGAAATAAAAGCATTATGTTTTCTAGAGATTTCTTGCTTCCATTTGTGAATACAATTACATCATCTTCATTTTCTAAACATGCGACAAGAGACATTTTTTTTGTCTGATTATAAGTTTAAATTTTTATCTCCTTCTCCTTTTATTAATATTGACTATCAAAGTATATATATATAAATGTTAAAAATCGCAGGAGAGAGTATGTATCCCTACCTTAAGCCTTTAACCAATCTAAAATTACCAAAAATCTATCCATTTATTAAAATTTTAACCCAATTACTTGAGACGCATCTATATACTAAATCAATTATTGATTTTTCAAAGCTCATCCTTCTCATAATAAAGCATAGAGTGCTCCATTCTACTCTATCAAATGCCTTGTAGAGATCTAGTTTGAAGACCACGTCGTGTCCTTTATTTTTTGATCCCAAATCTTTCATTATTTCATCCACAAAACTTATATTTTCAATGATTCAATTATAAGCCTATCCTTTATAAAGCTCTTTTGTTTTCTGAGATAATATTTGGAAATACATAGCTAACCCTTTTTTACCAAATTTTTGTCAATATTTTATTGATTGTATTGCATAAGCTGATAAGTCAATAGTCTTCACAGCTTTGCAAGTTTCTTGTCTTTGGTATTAAAACAATATATGAATTGGACCATGATTTATTAATCTCCACCCCACATAATATCCAGCCCATGGCTGCTTTAAGGTCTTCTTTGATGATTGTATAATAGCTTGATAGAATTCATTTTCATTGTCATCTGGACCTGTTATACTATCCTTATCCATGCTAAAAACTACATCTTTTATCTCCTCCTTCTTAGGCAACTTCGTAAGTGCATTATTGTCCTCATTAACTTTTTTCTGAATTTCTGGTAGGAAAGAGTTCCCTTTGATGCCCCATGAGAAACCTAATTACTTTTTGAAGTATTTTTTGAATATCCTTTTTATTTCCTTCTCTTCCTCTACCCATTTCCCATTTTCATCTTTTATTCCTTTAATTATGCTTTTTTATTTTTTTTATTTTTTTATTTTTGCCACAATTTGAAAGAACTTTATATTTTTCCTCCTCCTTTAACCATTTTATTTTTGCTTTTTACTTCCAAAATCTTTCTTTCGTGTGTAGCTTAATTCCCAGGCTCGCTTTTGCATTGCTTAGCCCTATCATTTTTTCCTCATTTTGGCATTCTTCAAATTTTATTTCTAGTTTTTCTACACTATTTTTTGCCTCTGCCACATGACTCTCAATCATTCCAAATCACACTTTGTTCCATTATGTTAGAGTTCTTATTAGTCTTCTTATTTTCTTTGTGAAAATTTGTACTAGATTGCCCTTTTCCAAAGTACTCTGGGATTTTTTCACAATCTATTCAAAATTAGTATGGTGGCTCCACATATTTTAAAATATTAACATGGAACACTTACTTGTGTGACTATTTTGGACCCTCATTAGTAGAGGGCAATGATTTGAGCATGTTCTATTCAGATGTCTTATGCTTATTATACCATACTTGTTAATCCATAGGCAATTAAATAGAACTCTATCTAATATTGCTCATATCACCCCTCTTTTTTTCTAGTTGTTACCCCAGGTGTATTTGACACCTGAAAATTTTGCTTCGATTAGGCTTGTATTGTCTATTATGTCATTAAATTGCTTCATGGCTTCGTTGTTCGGCTTTCTCCCCCCTTTCTTTCTATAATTCTTTTTTCTTTATAGTTATAAGCATATACCACTGAAATAATGCCTTCTTCCTCTCTTCCAATGCATAGATTCACCATTTGCTTTGATTCACTTAAAAATTTTAAATTAAGACTCTCCTTCCATTATACCCAAATTTTACCATTTCTATTTGCTAGGCCTTTCTCAAAACCTAGCACATGCTTTACTTTATCTATTTGATCTTTATCAACTAGTGGCTCTTCAATCATAATTAAATTAATTTTATGTAGATTTGTTAATTATTTAATCTATTAATAGAAGGAGAGTTAGCCACCCCTATAATATTCTAGTACATGTATCTAGACATCATTTGGGTTAAGATTTGCTTGCGCTCTAGTTAAATACTTTGAATCATATTTTTTATTCAAATTTATCTTCATACTTCTAGGTGGTATAATTGAGCTTGCTCCTAATTCCACTTTCTCAATCCCCTTTTTGTTCACTCTCTTTTCTAACATAAGAGCCATCCTTTTTAGCACTTCCTTTGTCCAATTCAAACTTTCCAATTTATTCCTCTCTTCCTCTGTTCTTATATCATCTTTATTATAAGATTTTCCCTCTTCCCCCTCATCTTCTCCAACTTCAAAGCTGCTGAAATTTATACAGCTTCTAGATTCAACTACCTCTTTCCCACTTTCTTCCTCCCCTTCCTTGTCTCCCTCATGTATATCTCCTACCCTTTTATTTCTTTGACCCTCCCAACCTCTTTTTTGTAATTTCTTGTATTGCAAGCATTTTCAAAAAAAAAAAATTTCTTTCCCTTCCACTTCTTCATTCTTTACCACATATGGTTCATGAATATTGGAGTGTTCAAACACTCCACTTCTGCCCATCCCTCTCCCTTACTAGATTTCTCCTTAGAGTAAACTATAAGGTTTGTGGCATTTTTTGCCCAACACCTCTTCTGTGAGGAGTGTGGCATTTTTTACCCATTCTCCACATAACTTAAAAAAGATTTCTCTATGGGTTGTGAGTTGCCCACCTACTCTATCACCCTACTGCCTATTGGTGAAGTGGTTAAAACCTTTACTCTTGTCCTTCCCTCTCCCTTGTTATGATCCTCCTCAGAGTGATCTGTAAAGATAGTCTGTGGAGAAGGTGATATTTTCTACCCATTCTCTACATGCCTAGAAGAGGATCCTCTGAAATCTCTGCGAGCAGTGGGTTGTCTACCTGCTCCATCTCTCTACTATCCTCTTCCCCTTCCTTTCTTATCATTTTTATGATATTTTAATGCTATCATCTTTTTCTCTCCCTCCTCCTATTTTGCCTCTCACCCCTATTAGCTGCCCTTGACAAACAAGCTTCTGGTTCATCCCCCATTTTTTTATAGATTGTATAGAATTTGGGCATGTTTTCTAGGATTAATGATTGCAAGAAACCTTGATTTTTTTCATCCCCTATCCATACCATGCCGGGTATATGTTTTTGGAGGTCTATTTCAATACATATTCTAGTTACCCTTGGCCTTGTAAGCAATGATGTAGCTTCATCCATTAATAGTGGTTTATCCACTATTTATGCGATGTAAAAGAGAGCAGTCTTATCGAAGAAGTGAATGGGTAGGCTAGGTAATAGAAACCATGCTGGTATAATAAAAGATTCCTCCATTGGCATATATCTTTCTATCCATTTGAATACTCGCATAGGGTAGCCTAGTATATGCCATTGCCCTTTGTGTCATACCCTCTGAAAGTTTTATTCCACTAAAGTTTGTAGCAAAACATGTTTGGAGTCGAGGACTCCAGCTTTGATTTGTCCTTTTAGCTTGAGCGAGGAGAAGAAATTCCTTATTTCACCCACCAAAGGGTGCCAGTGAGAGAATTTATCAACGAGAATCCATTTGTGATTATCAGCAACCTTTACGAAAAAAAGCCATCAGAATGTTAGAGTAGGATCTTTTTTTTAACCGAGAGGCTAGGTTTGGGAGGCATGGGTTTTTGTAAAACTAAAGAAAAGGACTTCTTAGCTACTAAGAAGTCTTTTATCTCTATTTTTCAGCTTGAGATTTGCACCTTCTTCCCAAAGATTTGAGCTTTCTCTCTCTATAATTTTGAGAGCATTTTGAGAGTGTTTTCCTTCTTCTTCTCCTTATTCTCACTTTTTTAAGAGCATTCTCCTTCTTATTCTCTATTTTGAGAGCATTCTCTTTCTTCTTCTAATTCTTCTTTTTCTACTTCTTCTTCCCTTTCTTCTTCTTTTCCTTCATCTTCTCTGTCTTCTTCTTCTTATGCTTATCTTTCTTTCTCTCCTCCTTATTCTTTTCCTTCTAATTCTCCTCCTCCTCCTTCTTCTTCTTTTCCTTCTAATTCTCCTCCTCCTTCTTCTCTTTCTCATCCTCCTCATTATTCTTCTCATTCTTTTTTTTTATTTTTTTTATTTTTCTTTTTCTCCTCCTCCCTCCTTGGCTTTTCCTTCTTTGTTTTACGAAAGTTGTTTTTTAATATAAAACCCTCACTTTTGGCGGAGGAAACCCATTGTTACAATATCAATATTTTCTAAATTATAACCTAACTCCCTCTACAAGAAACTAACATTACAAGACATGACTAATGACCTTTCCCAATGAATCTTTCTGAGACCCATTTCAGTTATCTCTCCTGTATCTATTCTACTTCTACTATTAGCCCCTTTGCTTAGCTTTGGTCTTTTGTTATGTTTTCTTACTTTAGGATGTCCAACCACTTTTTGCTTTAATATTCTAATGGCTTTGTTTGCTTCAATTCATTGCCTTCCTATTGCATGTGTTTATTCTGTGTTTATTCTTTTCTATCATTTGATCAATTTTGCCTCTAGACATCCCTCCATCTTAAGCCTATATTATTTTATCTTCTTAGAGTTCTCTCTCTCTTGGATCTGCTTTACTCCAACTTTTCTAGTCACAGCAACGTTAATGATATGGCCTTTCCTGTATCTTCTAATCCATTCTCCATCCATTCTACACTGAGAAAAAACCTACAGAAAACTAATCCAATCTCCCATTCTTTTATCCTTTACACTCCATACCCTCTATCTTTGTCTTCTTTTATCCCTTTAACTTCTCTTTTTATTTTCTCCAACTTTAATGCTTGTGAGATGACTCCATAGTCCTAGGAGGATCTGCAAAACATCTAAAACATAGAAATATACACATCCATAATACCTAACCCCCATTCCATTATCTCCTTTCCCCCCACACTTTCTCCACTATATTACATTCCACATGTTTGAGATACAATTATAAAACATGAATGCAACTATTATGAATAAGCCCTTTGTCTTTTTCTATTTATTTAGCTACCTCTTCTCCCTAGTATCTCCAGCTTTAATAAATCACCTCTTCTGACTTCAATTTGCAAAAGATATGCCAAAAAACATCCATGAAACACAACATTTTGTTTTACACCCCCTTGACTAGCCCCCTTACATTTCGACCCCCCTTTCCATTGTATATACTTAAGCTTGAGTTTCAAACCTGTGCAAGTGGGTACAACTTCTAATAGCTTTTCTATCCTTTCCTTCCCTTTTTTTCAGTTCCCCCATTTGATCTTTCCAATAGTTTTTGAATTTTTTATCTGGCATTAAAACATATCCTATTTGTTCATCTTTAGTTGTGTGTGTTATATGTCCTTACTAGTTTTATTATCTCTTCACTTACTTCCTTTTTGCATTTGTAACTCATGGAGCGACCTTTTTATCTCTCCTTATATCTTCTAATATATGGGTTTCTCTTTCCATCCAGCTTTATTATGCCTTTGTATTTGTTCGAGATAGCTCCCTCTTCAAATTATTGTTGCACTTTTTTCAAGCCCTCCATTGCTAATATTTCTACTAACTCGTTAGCCTCCTTAAATATTTGTCTTATCGAACTATTCATCTCCTTCATGTGGTGAATAATTTCTTCTATCTCTTCCTCATATCTTCACATCTCTAATTTTTTGTTAAATATTCAAATTAAGAGTTTGGAGTCCACCTGAATTTGAATATCCTGGAAGTGCCTATGTTTACATATTTGAACCCCTTTAGGAGTGCCAAGATCTCCACATGAAGAGCAGAAGAGGCCTTACTTCCCATTGTATATGCTAGTAGAAGCTTACCACCTGTATCTTTTAGTTCTCCCTCTCCTCCCGTATCTCTCCTATTTCCCTATTGAAGCTACCATCAGTGTTAAGGGCCATCATTCCTTCTTGGGGCTTATTCCAATGTATGCAAGTAATTTCATATAGATTTACTTGGTTCACCGTTAGTCTCCACCTGCTCAACATTATTTTTTCCATCTCATTACTTTGGATTTTTATAGGGTTGGATTCAGATATCTTGCTTATCTCTAATTTGATATCTTTCAGAATGTTTTTAATGCATATTGAATTGCCATCAAATCTACTTTTATTCCTTGCTTTCCAAATGAAACAAGATACAACATGTGGGATGTTGTTCTTAAGTCATTTCTGTAAAATATTTTTTGAGGTTTGTCTGGTCCATTGTTGGAGCCTTTCTTTTAGTGGGGGGAAGATATTTTTGATTTGTATGTACACTTCTATTAGTCTCCATATTTCTACTTCTATCTTTCCTTGTGAAAAAAAGTGATAAGCACTTTTTAATTCAGATGAAAAACATTCACGTCTTGAGGCCAAAGTTATTCCTTTAACTTATACATTTGAGTCAACCGGCACTATATTGGAGAGGGGTCTTCACATGAAAGTGCAGATTTTTTTGATGGTTCTCACCATCCATGCCCATTTAAACAAGGGTTGTAGATTTTTCCAACTTATCACTTCCTTCTTGACCATCTTTAGTGTGAATTTTATTTGGCATTAAGCATCCATTTCCATCCACTTCTAGTTAATCTAAAATGTGATTCCACCAGCTCTCTTTTCTTGAGCATTTGGTTCCAAACCCATGAAGCCTTATTCTTTTTTTTCTCTCTATTAGTATTATTACCAAAACAATATTTGGCTTTCATAAATTCTACCCATAAGCTATCAATTTTTTTAACCTCCAACATCTTTTGCATGCCCATACTTTAGTCAGAGTGCTTAGACTTACAAAGCCTAAACCTATCTCCTCTTTCTAATATCATAAATCCTTCTATTTTTTCTAGTGTATTTTTGGCTTGTCTTCATTCTTTCCTCAAACCTGCCTCCTCTTTAGTGGGTTAAATAGTCATTAAGTTGTGTATTAATATACTTTGTAGCAAATATGTGATGAGGGTGATTCTCCCTCCCATGCTTAAAAGGTTCTCCTTTCACCCTGACATTTTTCTTCTCAGCTTATCTAAAAAAACATTCAAGAATTTTTCCTTTAATCTTCCTTCATGTATTAGACACCCCAAATAGATAATAGCACCTTTCATTTGTGTAAAACTTGTTATGCTTTTGATTCTTTGAGCCACACTCAAAGGGGCATTAGCAAAAATTATAAATTGGCATTTTCTTTTATTAAGTATCTACCTCTTTTCTTCCACCAAAATTTAAAATACTTCCATCATGTTCTATAATGATTTGCTGCTACCAATTGGAACATGATGACATCATGCTCATATGCTAGACATCCCACCAATGGAGAGTTTCTTGGCTACTTAAAATGCTTGTATTTTGCTCTCTCGCATTCTCTCCTTTATGGTTATAATTAGCAATTCTAAATATATATTAAAAAGAGAAGGTGAAAGGTGGTCACCATATCTTAACCCTCTTACTTGGTGGTCCTCCCCCAAGCTTTCCATTTATAAAAAATTTTACCCATGGGCTTGACACATATCTGAAAATTAAATCTATCTAGGATTCTACAAAACCCATCTTTCTCATTATGAAACAAAGAATGCCTCATTCAACTCTATTGAAGACTTTGAATAAGTCCAATTTGAATGCAACATTGCGCCCTCTAGTTTTAGATCTCAACTCCCTCATCATTTCTTTAGCCAGACTAATGTTTTCCATTATTAGTCTATTTTTTATAAAACCTGATTACTCTTTTGAAATGATTTTAGGAAGTAAGTTACTTAGTCTATTTTGTAGTAATTTGACGATAATTTTATAGACCATATTACATAGACTAGTATTGTCCTCTACTGAAATTCTTTGCTCTATGTCCTACAGTAATCCATTCCCCTTGTGACTTTCTTCCCCACACAACTGACTTTTAAAATGATCTTCAAAGTGTCGTTTGGTTTTTATCTTATTCTTCTTCATCTTCATCTTCTTACTTTTGTGGAGACAAAGGACTCCACCCATTTGGTGTTGTATAATACCTGATCTAGCCTCCATTAGTTTTGTTCAGGCTATTGTATCAATAAAATGAAGGTTCTCCTTCATGTCTGTAGCTCATTCTCCTTTGTTTTCCCTTGCGCTTCTTGTTATATTGAAGTTGCTGCCTATAATCCATGGCTTTTTCTTTTCTGCTATTTTTTCCATTTCTCACTAGAATACTTTTCTATCTTCTTTTGAATTCTTTGCATTAACCACCGAGATGATCTCCTCCATTTCTTTTCCCATACTAAAATATATTAATTGTTCTGATTCATCCATGATTACAATATTTAGTTTATTTACCCACATAAACCATATTTTGCTATTATGGTTTGAAAACCCTTTTTTGAACCAAGAATTCTTTTATATTTCTCTAACTAGCCCCTGTCCACCATTCACTCTACTAACATACTCAATGATATTTTTGTAAATAGGTGATCTTTTTCAGCTTATTGATCGAAGGAATATTTGCTACTTTCATTATATTCCAATATAAGTATTTATATATTGGTTGAGGATCTAGCTTGCGCTCTTGTTGTACATTTTGGTTCTTGTTTAGGTGTTTTTTCAGGAATCTAGTCTTTTTATTGAGCTTGATTCCCCTTGCCTTTATCCCTTCCATGATCCCTTTTACTTCTTTCCCAATTAGATTGCCAATATATTTATCTCCTCCATTGCCCATTCCCTACTTCCAATACATTTTCTTTTGTTTCTGTTAAAGAGTAAGCAACTTTCAGTTTTAGTTTCTGCCTCTAAAACTTTCATTTTTTTTAGATTTTTCTTCCAACTTCCATCCCCCTCTTTATCTTTTTTTATGCCTTTCTATCATTTCTTGTGCTATCTGTTGGACCTTCACTAAGAGATGTTTTCTTTTCTTCCTGATGAATTGGGTGTGTATAAGTTTATGGTGTGCCTTTTATCTTCCTACTCTTTCCCCCTTTCTTCTAGTTGTCTTTTTCTTAATTTTGGCTTCCTTTTTTCTAAATCCTTGTTATAATTTTTGACTTTACTCCCTCCATTCTTATTTCCCATGATTCATGTCCATTCTTTCTAATCTTATTCCTTGCCAAACACTCTTCTGATCCATCCCCTAGTTTTTTATAGATAGTGCACTAACTTGACAAGTTTTCTAGAACTATTGGTTGCCAGAATACTTTCTCCTCGTTATGCTTATCCATACTTCTGTGGGAGTTATTTTTGGAGGTCAACTTCCACATAGACAAAAGCTACACTGGGTCTAGTTAGAGTTGACGTAGCTCTAACTCTCAACATAGGTTTTCCTACAGTTTGTGCAATGGAGTAGATTGGGGTTTTGTAAAAAAATGTATAGGTAGATTGAGGAAGAGAACCATACTAGGGCTATGGAAGACTCCTCCATTATTTTGAAGTTTTTCATCCACATGAATATTCTCATGGGGAACTCTAGGATAAACCATTTACCCTTCATCCAAAGGCTACGGAAGTCCTTTCCAATGACCAATTGTATGAGGACATGCATGGTATCGAACTCTCAAATTTTCACCGATCCTTTAAGCTTTAGCATCAAGAAGAACACTCTAATCTCTTCAACAAGAGTTTTTCCATGCAAAAATAATCTTACTAGGAAGAAATTGAATGGTTTTGCTAGGATTATGATTTCTTCCAAGAAGAAGAAATCATAGATTTTTCATTTTTTACAAAAACATTTGGTGTAGGGGGCATGGTTTTTTTGATATTTGAAGTAAATGACTTCTTGTTTGGTAAGTAATTCATTTGCTCCATTTTTGGCTTAAAATGGCACATTCTCTCACTAAAATTGAACTATATCTCTCTAGAAACCATACTTTCTCTCTATAGAAATATCATTTTCTCTCTCTATAAAATGCACTTTCTCTTTATAGAAACCACACTTTCTCTCACTAAAACTTCAGGCTATGGGTGTTTTCTCTTCTACTTACTTCTCCTTCATCTCCTCCTCCTCCTTATTCTTATTCTCATTAATCTTCTTTTTATCTCCCCCTCTTCTCTTCCTTCTCATCCTCATCCGTATACTTCTTATTGTTCTTTTTTTTAACTTCTATTTAATCTTATTTTTTTCTTCTTCTCCTTCTTATTCTTCTTATTCTTTTTCTTCATCTTCTTTTTCTTCTTATTATTCTTTTTCATCATTATCTTCTCATACTTTTTCTTTATTTCTTCTTCATGTTCATCTTATTATTCTTCTTATTTTTCTGATTATTATTATTATTCTTCTTCTTCTCCTCCTCCTCCTTTTCCTTCTCTTCCTCCTTTTCCTTCTCCTTCTTCTTCTTCTTCTCATTCTTCTTCTTCTCCTTCTCCTTCTCCTTTTCCTTCTCCTTCTTCTTCATTTAATTTCTTTCTTGCTATTCTTCTACTCCTCCTCCTCCTCCACCTTATACTACTACTACTTCTTTTTCGAATTTTTTCTATCTTTCTCATTCTTCTTATTCTGCTTCTTTTTCTTCTTTTTCTCATTCTTCTTCTTCTTATTCTCATTCATCTTCATATTCACATTCTTCTTCTTTTTCTTTTGTTTCTTCATCTTATTCTTCTTCTATTACTATAATTTTTTATTATTCTTCTTCTTATTTTACTTATTCTTATTCTTCTTCATATTGTTCTCCTCCTCCTCATCCTACTCCTCCTCCTCATCATCCTACTCCTCCTCCTCCTCCTACTCCTTCTCCTCCTAGTCCTTCTTCTTGTCCTTGTTCTTTTTAATCTTCTTCTTCTACTTCTCTTTCTTCTTCTTTTTTCCCATCTTCTTCTTCTCCTCCTTCTTCTTCTCCTTCTTCTTCTCCTTCTTCTTCTCATTCTTTTTCTTCTTGTCTTCCTCTTCCTCCACTACTAACATTTTCTTATAATTTTTCTTCTTCTTATTATTATTCTTCTTTTTCTTCATCATCAGCATCTTCTTCTTCTTCTTCTTATTCTCCATCAATTCTTATTCTCCTTCGTATCCTTCTTCTCCTTATTCTTTTTCTTTTCCTACTGCTCCTTTTCCTTTTTATAATCCTACTTCTACTTTTTCTCCTCCTCCTCCTCCTCCTTCTTAACCTTCTTATACTCCTTATTTTACTTCCTTTACTTCATCTCCTTCTTCTTCTTAATCACTTTTTTTTTATTTTTTTTGTTCTTCTTTTTATCCTTCTTCTTTTTATACACCTTCTCCTTTGTCTGCTCCATCTTCTTTTTTTTCTTATCCACCTTCTACACCTCCTCCTCCTCCTATTATTTCTTCTTCTTCTTCTCCCTCTTCTCTTTCTGTGTCTTCTCTTCTTCTTCTCAACATTCTCCTTCTCCTTCTTATTTTTATTTTTATTCTTCTTATTTTTCATCATCATCATCTTCTTCTTTATTTTCTCCTTCTCATTTAGCTCCTTTTTCTTTTACTAATTTAGCTTCTTCTCTTTCTTCTTATTCTTATTCTTATTCTTATTCCTCTTCTCCTCCGCCTTCTTTTTCTTCCTTTCTCCTTCTCCTTTTTTTTTCTTCTACTAATTTAGCGTCTTTTTCTTTTTATTCTTCTTCTTCTTCACCTAAACCATCTTACCCATTTTTTCCTTCTTCTACTTCTTCTTCTCCTTCTGCTCATCCACCTCCTCCTTCTTCTTCTTTTCCATTTTCATCATCATCTTCTTCTTTTCTCCTTCTTTTTATTATACTTCTTAAACTTCTTCTCATTCTTCTACATAAACTTTTTTATTTTTTTCTTTTAGTTCTGCTTTTGTTTTCAACTCTTCATTTTCTCCATTTTTTCTTCTTCTATTCCTTCATTTTCTTTTCCTTCTTCTTTTTTTTCTCCTCCTCCTTCTTCTTTTTCTTCTCCTTCTTTCTCTTCACCTTCTACTTCTTTTTATTTTTTTACTTTTTTTCTTTTTATTGTTCTCCTGCTTCCTTTTCTTCTTTTATTTATTTTTATTATTCATCTCTTTCATCTTCTTATCCACATTCTTATTCTTCTTCTTATCCTTCTTCTTATTTTTCTTCTCCTTCTTCTTCTCCATCTTTTAAATCTCCTCCTTCTCTTCCTCCTTCTTCTTTTCTCCTCTCCCTTCTACTTCTTTTATTTATTCTTCTTTGTCATATTATTCTTATGCTTCTTCTTATTTTACTAATTCATCTTCTTTTTCTTCTTTTGCTTATTTTTCTTCTGCATCTACTTCTTCTTTACCATCTTATTCTACTTCTTTTTCTTAATTTTATTCAACTTCATTTTAATCTTTTTATTCCTTTTCTTCTTCTTCTTCTTGTTCTTTTTCTTCATTTTCTTTTTCTCTTCTTCCTACTCCTCCTACATCTTCTTTATTTTTTTTTTCTTATTCTTTTTCTTATTCTTTTCTCTTCTTCTACTTCTTCTACTTTTTCTTCTTCTTCATATTCTTCTTCAACATCATCATCATCATCTTCTTTATTTCTTCATCATCATCTTTTTTTTTATTATTCTTTTTTACTTCTTCTTCTTCTTCTTCTTATCCTTCTTCACCATCTTCTTCCTTTTCTTCTTGTTCTAGTTCTTCTTCTACTTTTTCTCCTAGTCTTTCACCTCCTCATCCTTTTCCTCCTCTTTCCTCTTCTTCTTTTATTTATTTATTATTTTCTTGTTCTTCTTCTTTAGGTTCTACTACTACTACTTCTTCTTCTCATTCTTGTTCTTATTCTTTTCCTCCTCCTCCATCTTCATCTTTGCTTTCTTCTTCTTCTTCTTCTTCATCTTTTCTTATTCTCCTTCTCCTTTTCTTCTTCTTCTTGTTTTCATCATCATCATCATCATCATCTTTTTGTTCTTTTTATTCATTTTCTTCTTCTTCTCCTCTTATTATTTTTATTTTTTTACTATTTCATCTTTTTCTATTTCGTCTTCTTCTTCTGTTACTTATTCTTCTTTTATTTTTTCTTCTTTTACTTTTTCTTCTTTTACTTCTTCATCTCCTCCATCTTCTTCTACTCCTTCTTCACCATTTTTTCTTCTCATTCTTCTTCTCCTTCTTCTTTTTTTTCTTTATTCTTCTTCTTGTCCTTCTTCTCCTTCTTTTTTCTTCTTCTTATATTTCTACTTCTACTTATCCTGCTACTTCTACTACTTCTTCTTCTTTTTCTCCTCCTCCTCCTCCTCCTTCTTATCCTTCTTATTCTTCTCTTAATTCTTCTCCTCCTTTTCTACTTCTTTTTTTTCTTCTCTTTTTTCTTCTTGTTCTTTTTCTTTGACTTCTTCTAATTATCTTCTCTTTCTTTTTATTCTCTCTTTTGTTCTTCTTTTTATTCTTCTTCTTCTTTTTTTTCTTCTTATTCTAATTCTCCATTTCCTCCTCTTCCTCTTCTCCTTTTTATCTCCTTATGCTTCTTCTTCTTCTTCTTCTTCTTTTTCTTCTTCTTTTTCTCCTTCTTTATCTCTTCTTTCTTTTCCTTCTTCTCATCCTCCTCATCCCCTGCTTTATTTTCTTTCATCTCCTTATTCTTATTCTTATTATTCTTGTTTTTCTTTTACTTCAATTTCTTCTTCTACTTCTACTACTACTACTACTTCTTCTTCTTCTTCTTCTTCTTCTTGTTCTTCTTCTTCTATTACTTCTTCTTCTTCTTCATCTACTCCTTCATATCTTATTTTTTCTTCTTATTCTCATTCTTCTCAATCATATTCTTTTTTTTTCTTTTTGTTAATATTATCCTCCTCCTCCCACTTCTTCTCTTTCTACTTATATTTCTTCAACTTTATCATCTATTTTTTCTTATTCTTATTAATCATAATCATCATCTTCTTCTTCTTCTTATTTCTTTTTTCATGTTGTTGTTCTTATTCTTATTTTTATTCTTCTTCTCCCCCTCCTTCTCATACTTTTTTTTCTTCTTCTTCACATTTTTCTTCTTAACCTTCTTCTTCTCCTCCTTCTACTTCTTCTCCTTCTCCTTCTCATTCTCCTTCTTCTTTTCTTCTTGTCATCTTCCTTCTTCTTCTTTTCTTCTTGTCATCTTCATTCTTCTTCTTATTATCCTTCTCCTCCTCCTCCTCCTCTTTCTTCTTCTTCTTCTTCAACATCTTTTTTTTCTAATTATTTTCTTCTACATCATATTCTTCTTCTACTATAATTTATTTTCCTTCCCAATCTTCTTTTTATTTTCTTGTTCCTTTTCTTTTTATTCATTTTCATTTTCTTTTTTTTTATCCTCTTCCTCCTCCTCCTACTTCCTCTAGGCTTCTTTATCTTCTTCTTCTTCTTCTTCTTCTTCTTCTTCTTCTTCTTTTGTTTCTTCTTCTTCCTCTCATTCTTCTTCTTTTTCTCCTCATCATTCTTCTCCTTCTTCTTCTACTTTTTATCCTTCTTATTATTTTTTTCACCTTCTTCAAATTCTCCTCCTCCTTCTTCATCTCCTTTTACTTCTTCTTCTACTCCTTTTCTTTTCCTCCTATTTCTTTTTTATCACCTACTTATTTTCCTTTTTCTATATTTTACCTTGTTCTTATTATAATAATCATTCTTTTTCTTTTTCTTATTTTTCTTCTTCTTCTGAATCTTTTACTTATTTTTTTTTTCTTCTTCTTCTTCACCATATTCTTTTTTTTCTTCTTCTTCTTCTTCACCACCTTTTGCTTATTCTTATTCTACTCCTCCTCCTCCTCCATCTTCTTCTTCATCTCCTCCTCCTCCTCCTTCTTCTTATTCTTCTTTTTCTCATACTCTTTTTTCTTCCTTTTCTTCTTTTTATTCTTTTTATTCTTTTTACTCTTGTTCTCCTCCTCCTCCTACTTTTTTTCTTCTCCTTCTTTTTCTTATACTTCTCATTCTTCTTCTTCTTCTCCTTCTTTTTAAATATTTTTCTTATTATTATTATTCTTCTTCACATTCTTTATATTCTCATTTTTTAGATATTTTTCTTCTTCTTATTCTTCTTCTTTTCCTTCTTCTCCTTCTTTATCTTCTTCTTCTTTTTTATCTTCTTTTTCTTCTTCTTTTTTTTTTTTCTTCTTCTTCTTCTACTACTACTACTTTCCTTATTCTTCTTCTTTATCTTCTTCTTCTTTTCCTTCTTCTCCTTCTTTATCTTCTTTTTCTTCTTCTTCTTCTTCTCCTCCACCTTCACCACCACCACCACCTCCTCCTTTTTATTATTCTCCTTCTTTTTCTTCTTATCCAACTTCTTCTACTCCTCCTTATCTTTCACATTCTTCTTCTTCTTCTTCTTCTTCTTCTTCTTCTTTTCTTCCTCCTTTTCTTTTTAATTTTTTTACCATTCTTTTTATTCTTTTTCTTCTCATATTTTATTCTACTCTTCTTCTTTTTATTCTTCTTAATTTATTATTCTTCTCTTCTTTTTCTTCTTTTCCTTCTTTTTTTTCTTCTTCTCTTTATTCTTTTTCTTCTTTACCATCACTTTTTTCTTCTTCTCCATCTTCTACTTCTCTATTTTCTTCTTTTTCTTTTGCTTTCTTCTTCTTCTTTTTCTTTTATTCCTCTTCTTCTTCTTTTTTATAATTCTTACCCTATTTCTCTTTCTCCTCTTCTTTCTTATTCTTATCCTTCTTATTCTTATTATTATTTTTATTATTTGTATTATTATTATTAATTTTCTTTTTCTTCTACTTTTTAACCTCCTCATCCTCCTCCTCCTTCTTCTTCTACTTCACCTTATTCTTATTTTCCTTCCTTATCTTTTTCTTCTTCTTATTCTCTTTTCTTCTTCTTTTTTATAATTCTTACCATATTTCTCTTTCTCCTCTTCTTTCTTATTCTTATCCTTCTTATTCTTATTATTATTTTTATTATTAGTATTATTATTATTATTATTAAATTTCTTCTTCTTCTACTTTTAACCTCCTCCTCCTTCTTCTTCTACTTCACCTTATTCTTATTTTCCTTCCTTTTCTTTTTCTTCTTCTTATTCTCTCTTTTTCTTCTTATCCTCCTCCTCTTCTTTCTTCTTTTCATTCTCCTTCTTCTTTTTCTTCTTCTTCTTTTGCTTCTTCTTCTTCTTCTTCTTCGTTTGCTTCTTCTTCTTCATCTTCTACTCCAAATTTTTCTTCTTTTAATAATTATTCTCTTTCACCTTCTTTTTTTTCTTGTTCTTATTTTGCTTCTTCTTCTTCTTCTTTTGCTTCTTCTTCTTCATCTTCTACTCCAAATTTTTCTTCTTTTAATAATTATTCTCTTTCACCTTCTTTTATTTCTTTCTTTTCTTTTTTTCTTTTTTTTCTTTTTCTTCTTTCTCTTCTTTTTCTTCTTTCTCTTCTTTTTCTTCTTTTTCTTCTTTCTCTTCTTTTTCTTCTTTTTCTTCTTTCTCTTCTTTTTTTTCTTTTTTTTCTTTTTCTTCTTTCTCTTCTTTTTCTTCTTTCTCTTCTTTTTCTTCTTTTTCTTCTTTCTCTTCTTTTTCTTCTTTTTCTTCTTTCTCTTCTTTTTTTTCTTTTTTTTCTTTTTCTTCTCTCTTCTTTCTCTTCTTTCTCTTCATTCTCTTCATTCTCTTCTTTTTCTTCTTTTTCTTCTTTCACTTCTTTCTCTTCTTTCTCTTCTTTCTCTTCTTTCTCTTCTTTCTCTTCTTCTCTTCTTTCTCTCTTTCTCTTCTTTCTCTTCTTTTTCTTCTTTTTCTTCTTTCTCTTCTTTTTCTCTTTCTCTTCTTTCTCTTCTTTCTCTTCTTTCTCTTCTTTCTCTTCTTTCTCTTCTTTCTCTTCTTTCTCTTCTTTCTCTTCTTTCTCTTCTTTCTCTTCTTTCTCTTCTTTCTCTTCTTTTTCTTCTTTCTCTTCTTTCTCTTCTTTCTCTTCTTTCTCTTCTTTCTCTTCTTTCTCTTCTTTCTCTTCTTTCTCTTCTTTCTCTTCTTTCTCTTCTTTCTCTTCTTTCTCTTCTTTCTCTTCTTTCTCTTCTTTCTCTTCTTTCTCTTCTTTCTCTTCTTTATCTTCTTTCTCTTCTTTCTCTTCTTTCTCTTCTTTCTCTTCTTTCTCTTCTTTCTCTTCTTTCTCTTCTTTTTCTTCTCCTACTTCTTCTTCTCCTACTACTTCTTCTTCTCCTCCTTTTTTTCTTCTTCTTCTCCTTCTCCCTCTTCTTCCCCTCCTCCTGCTCCTCCTACTCCTCCCCCTCCTCCTCCTTCTTTTTATTTTTCTCTTTCTTCTTTTTT
>JAREIK010001303.1:713082-743082 GCA_029783825.1 Sapria himalayana
TTCATTTTTCTTCTTCTTCTTTTTATTTTTCTTCTCTTTATCCTCCTTCTTCTTCTTCTACTTTTCTTCCTTTTCTTCTTTTTCTTCATCTCTTCCTTCTACTCCTCCTGCTTCTTCTTTTATTATTATTATTATTCTTCTTCTTTTACTTATTATTCATCACCATCATCATCATCATTTTCATCTTTTTCTTCTTCTTCATTTCTTCTTCTTCTTCTTATTATTCATTTATTTATTATTATTATTATTCTTCTTCTTTTTCTTTTTTATCTTCTTCTCCTTCTTTTGCTTCTTCTTTCTTCTTCCTCTCTTTCTTTTTATATTTTTTGTTCTCCGCTCTTTCCTACTACTACTACTTCTTCTTCTTCCTCTTCTTCATCTTCTACTTTTTTTTATCTTTCTTCTTCTTATTGTTCCCCTTCTTCTTCTTCTTATTGTTCCCCTTCTTCTTCTTCTACTTCTACTTATTCATCTTCTACTTATTTATCTTCTACTTTTTCTACTACTTCTAATTATTATTATTATTATTATTCTTCTTCTTCTTTTACTTCTCCTTCTTCTTATTTTTCTTCTCCTTCTTCTTTTTAGTTCCTATCTTCATTTTATCGTTCTTCTATTAGTTTTTATACTTCTTCTTCTTCTTATTCTTCTACTTCTCTTCCTCCACCTACTTATTCTTTTTATTATTTTTCATCTTTTTATTTTTCTTCTTCTTGTAATTTTTATTTTTCTTCTTCTTCAATTTTTTTTCTTCTTTTTCAACTTCTTGTCAGTCTTCTACTCTGCCGCTTCTTCATCATATTCATCATCATCATCTCCTCATTAATCTTTATCTTCTCCATCTTTTTCTTTTTCTCCTCCACCTCCATATTTTTTTTTCTTATTATTTTTATCTTTCTTTTTCTTATAATTATTATGCTTCTTCTTATTATTTTTATTATTATGCTTCTTCTTCTTATTCTTCTTAAACTTCTTCAACATCAACTTCTTCTTTTTATTATTCTTCTTTGTTTATTCTTCTTCTTCTTCTTCTTCTTTTTCTTATTATTATTATTATTATTCTTCTTCTTCTTTTACAACAACAACTACTACTTCTTCTTCTTGTTCTTCTTCTTGTTCTTCTTCTTCTTTTTCTTCTTTTGTGTCTTCTTCTTCTTCTTCATCTTCTTCTCATTTATTTACTTCTTCTTCATCTTCTTCTCCTTCATCTAATTCATCTCATTCTTCTTCTTCTCTTTTTCCTCCTCCTACTATTCTCCTTTTTCTTCATCTTATATTTATTTTTATTATTTTTTTCTCTTTCTCCGTCTTCTTGTATTTGTCTTCTTATTCTTTTCATTCTACTATTTCTTCTCATTTTTCTTCTTCTTCTTCTTCTTCTATTTCATCTTCATCTTTTCTTACTTCTTATTTTCTTTCTTCTTCTTCTTCTCCTTCTTTTTGTTATTCATCTACTTCTTTTCTTTCACTTTTTCTTCTTCTCCTTCTTTTTCTTATGCTCCTTCTTTTTTTTCTTTTTATACTTCATCTTTTTCTTAAACTTATTCTTCTTCTTCTTATTTTTATTCTTCTTCTTTTTTTTAAAAAAAAAAGGTGTTTATTAATATTAACCCTCTCTTTTGGCGGAGGAATACCATTTTTACAAACTAAAATCTACCCATTCCCCACTTACAACCTTGACCCTTATCATTTAAATTAAAAACTCAAAAATTACTAATCCTCTATTCTTGAGAATAATTTGCCATGTATGCACTTATTTGAGATTAGCTATAAATTTCTTGTATATAGCTTTAACCCTCCTTGATATGATCTTTGAGATCCACTTGAGCTTCTTCTACTTCGTTGGGTTTCCATAATTCCTGCCCTCCTAGATTCCTGGTTTATGCTTATTCTATGTTGACATTACTGATTTCCTGCAAAACAAAGCAACATATCTACATACTCATTCATTCATCTTGTTTACCTTATGGCTGCTCTTCCTTCTTGCCTTTGAAGTTATCCTTTACTCTTTTAACCTCTTTTGATCCAGCTTGATAAAGCTAGCAAATTACTCCTAGTGATTTTTCTGCTCTTTATCTTATCTCCATTTCCACTTACATCTATGCCCCTTTAGACCTTTATAAACTGAGTCCTTTAGCTTTAGAGAGTGCCGGACCAGCCTCCTAGTCTAGACACTTACAAACCCAATAAATCTATAAACTACCGTAAATTAACACATGACTCTTCACAACATTCACACAACATTAGTGCCGGACCTCTTTTATTCTTCTTCTAGTTATTATTATTATCACTAAAAGAAAATGTAACATTAGCTAAGGAATTTTAGCTAGGGACTAATCCATATCTAAATAGCGAGGGATTAGCTTGGGAATAGCAAGGGATTTATGATTTTTCATTGAAATAAAAATTACCAATGGATTTGCGATGAAAAATTTTTCGTAAATTCCACTCAACAACAGTGGGGAATTTAGCTACAACTTTAGTGAAATATTAGCGATGAAAATTTTTCATAAACTCCGCTCAAGAAAAGTGGGGAATTTAGCGACGGATTTAGCGAGGGATTAGCGTCAAAAAATTTTCATAAATTCCACTCAAGAATAGTGGGGAAATTAGCGACGGATTTAGTGATAGAATATCCATAGCTAATAAAATCCTTAACTTAGTGACGAATTTAGTGACAGATTTTTCCTAGCTAATAAAATCTATAATTTAGCGATGGATTTAGCGACGGTTTTTTCCTAGCTAATAAAATCCGTAATTTAGCCACGAATTTAGTGAATGAATTTTTCTAGCTAATAAAATCTATAATTTAGCAATGAAATTTCTCTAGCTAATAAAATTCGTAATTTAGCATCAGATTTATTGACGGAATTTTTCTAGCTAATAAAATCCATAATTTAGTGATGAATATAGCGATGGATTTCCCCTAGCTAATAAAATCTGTAATTTAGCGGTGAATATAGTGACAGATATAACGACGGATTTTCCCTAGCTAATAAAATCCATAATTTAGCGGAGGATTTAGCGACGAATTTTCCCTAGCTAATAAAATCCATAATTTAGCGGAGGATTTAGTGATGGATTTTCCCTAGCTAATGAAATTCATAATTTAGCGACGGATTTATATACTGAATTCCCTAGCTAATTAGATCTGGACATAATTAGTTGCTATTTCTTTTGTAGCTTCCACACAATGAAAAGCCATAAATATAATGACTGATTTAGTGACGGAATTTACTAGCTAATTACATCCGGAATATAGTGATGGATCTATGCATCGAATTTTCCTAGCTAATTACATCTGAAATATAGAGACGAATTTAGCGACAAAATTTACATAGATAATCAGATCAGGAAATAATACATCACTAATTTTTTCATTGATTCCACGAAATTATAAACTTATAAAATACCGATGAATTTAGCAATAGAATTTCCCTAGCTAATTAGATCAAAACAAAATATATCACTAAATAATTTTTTGAATTTATTTTTTTATAATTTTATATAAAATTGGAAGCTATTATTCCTTAAATATTTATTTTCTCAAAATATATGCATTTAGCTAGGGATTTTTCCCAAACTATTTGGGCTAGTGATAATTTATGTCGCTAATTTTTAATAATTTAATATTTTTTAGCTTTATTTTTTAATATTTTATTTAATTTTTTATATTAAAGGTATGTCATTCTCTATATATGAGCGATAGTTGAAAGATACAATCTCCTCATATAATTATAAAAATATGATATTATATATAAAAAATTTCATAAATATATAAATACGAATAAAAAATTATATTAAAAAAGACTAAAATAACTATTTTTTTGATTATAAATTAATTAAAAAATTATACATCATAATTTTCTGTAAATTTTAATTATGATATTTAAATATTTATATTAAAAAATATTATAAAATTTATTATATAATTATAATATTATTTAAAATATTTTATTTAATAAATAAACATAAATTAAAATTACTACTAATAAAAATCTAAAATAAACAATTTATAAATATTAATATAATTCATATAATCGAAGAAGGCGAAGGTGTATTTGGTTTGGTGAAGGTCGAAGAAGGCGAAGGTTTTTATGGTTCAACTGTGCTTGAACAAGGCAAAGGCATTTTTGGTTAAATTGCATTCGATCAATGCGAAGGTGTTTTTGGTTCAGCTGCACTTGATCTCTAGTTCAATTTCTCTCGAACATGGCGAGGTGTCTCTGGTTCAATTGTGCTTGAACATGGTGAAGGTATTTTTGTTCTCCACACTCAATACTTCTTTGAATTGAAGGTAAGTTTGTCATCTCGTAATCAATGATTTGTTCCATGCAGTCAAACTGGGTTTCTAGTTTCCACTATAATTTAGTCTGATCTTTCGCACTGTTAGGATTTTGTTTATTGTAGGGCCGTTGGTTGTTTTTTCATAATTTTTTTTGATTTCCTGAGCTATTTTAGTATTTGAACTACATGAACAATTTAGAGTTAGTTTATTTTTACCAAATGAAGAAAAGTAACCTTGCTAATTTTATAACTAAGCTTCTGTTCATTGTACCCAATTATGTAAGGTATATCTTATTTTAGTGCATCTTCTCTGAGTCATTATATTGCCCTAGTTGTGAAAGACAAAAAAAAATATAATGCATCTTCCACGAATCATTATTTTTAACTAAGCTTTTTTACTTTTGTAGAAGGATGAAATAGATTATATACAACAGCTATTTGATCCAAGGGGCCTCCGGAAAGTTCTATTATTTTTTTCTCCAAATGTATCTAAGATTGTCAGAGCCTTTTACTTACTCGGCATGAAAGGGGTTGGATTTTCTTACTTTGTAATCTAGATGAAGATAGATCTTTCAGTTTCTTATAGTTTTTGTATGCTTTCAGATTTAGTGTTCCATGTTGAAACTGAATATTTACTTGACTATTTCATGTTCAAAAGAAATGTGTTCGATATTAAGCAAGAAAAAATACTGGAAGAGAAAAGCAGCTAAATGTGATTTTTGAAAATTTTATCTAATATCTCTTGGTTTTCATAAATTTATATGGAACTCTTGATTTTTGTAGCCTCCATGTGAAACATTTTCATAAATTTTTGTGAGGCTTTTCTCTTTTGAAACCTTCATGTTTTTTTTTTAATTTTGGAAGTTTTCAATGTATTCTTTTTTATACATATAGTAAATGTCATGTATAAGTATTATGTTTTGTTAAATCTATTCATATTTATTTTGTTATTATTTTCATTAGTGAGGTTAGTGTCATCAAAATCAAGTCAGTAAACCACCAAAACTCTCATAGAAAACTTACTATGTTATAATTTCAATTTTTTTATAATTTTATATTTTATTTTATTTTGTTTATTTTTTATTTATGGATAAGAGTATCCAATATATACATTATTTCAATTTATCTTGCTTGGCATATAAGGGTATCTTCTATATGTATATTTTTATTGTATTGATAGTAAGATATTTCATATTTTTAATTCACATAGTCCATGTGAATTCAAGCCAATATAATATCCTTTGTCAAGAAAAAGATATGCTTAATACAAAACTTTAAACACAAGAAAAGTGTGCCGCCATCTTATTTTAGTACCTTTGTTGCACGAATATTGCATACAATGTATAGTGATTCTAGAAGCAATAAAAATAGTCATGCCCATTTTTCTCTAAATAGGCATAGAAAATTTTATGTACATCACATACTATGGGTAGTAGGCACATACAATAAACATGCAAGAAGGGAGTAAAGAAAAGTAGAATTTTAGTATGACATTTTGAATGAAACAAACCAATTGTTAGTGTCAAAATTATTTGTATGATACCAACTTATTGTGGCTATTAATTGAGATAGTAATGGTATGATATCCATATGTAGATATAAATTTTTTTTATCGTTACATATTGTAGGAAGAAAAGAAATGAAGAAGTACTAATAGTTAATTTTAGACAAGATACCGAAATAATTACATAATATTAAGAGATATGCAATGAAAATCAAAGTTATCTAAGGATATTCATCAAGATTATCTATTATGATACTTTTAGAAAAAATTATACAAAAATTTTCTCTAAGGTAACAATACATATTTTATATTTTTTAGGTATTACCATTATAGTGATACGCTGTTTCATTTGAGACTCATGGATTCACTACAAGAAAATGTATATTTAGCTAAGGAATTTTAGCTAGGGATAAACCCGAAGTTGATTTGAATTCAAGTTTTATTTTTATCCCTGCTAAAATTTATAAGAATTAAACCATTGCATAAGATTTTTAATATTAGCTTTGTATATTCCATTTTATTAAAATAATAAATATATCTTTTTTATGATCTTCTCATTTTAAGTTAACTTAGAATTTTTATAAATTATAAAATATATTAAATAATTTTAAATTTTATGCCTTTAAATTTATTTCATATTATATTCATAAAAATATATTGAATTCATACAAATTTATATCCATAATAAATATATATATATATATATATATATATATATTTATTTATTTATTTTACAATTATAAATTAAATCCTAAAAAGTCACCTGTTTTCACCATTCATCACAGTTCCCCCCATGAGAGGAACTATGATGAACACAGTTTTGTCCACCAAGTCATGAGTAGGTCATGAGCATAATAACCTACTACTCACCTAGGATTTTTTTCGTTTACTAGGTCATAAGCATAAAAACCTAAAACTCGCCAAGGATTTTTTTTTTTTTTGCACTAGTTCATGAGCATTTCAAGTTGCCACTTCCATTTTGACGGAGCTAACAACTAATCCGGAGGCGAGGATGTGTGCTTCCATAATCTTCAACACCATTCCCTATCAGTCTGTATTAATCCATGATTCCATGCTTTACTATTATAATTTTATATATGATCTGCTACAGCTTTTCAACCTAATAGAAGAAATCCCAAGATTCTAACTTTTATCATCGTTCAGGATAACACTCAAATTACCATCTAATGATCCACTATTCAACTCCTTGTCTATTTCTAGAAAAAGACCATCCCCCTTGTTAAACAAGCTACTTCCCTTTGTGTTTTCAGTATTAAGCTATGCATTCAGTTCCCTAAACTGTTTTATCAAGGCTTCGTGATAATGATTAAGGGCTTCGTAATTGAGCTTCAGTGAGTCTTAATTTTCTTTCAGGAGGCCATTATCTCTCTCTAATTGCTTGGTTTTCCACCTAGCATGGCAGTTTTGGAACCAAATAGCTATTTGTCTTGGTTGTAATCTAAGTTCATGAGCCAGTTTGTTTTTCCTCTCTGGTTCAAGCTTGTTCTCCACTTCAAAGTTCTTTTCCAATGCCTTCACTTGATCTATTGTTAGCAGTCTCTTCTTTTCTCCACTCCCATTGTTTAATTCTTATACACATCCTTCTTCATCAAATCCAACAAAAAAACATTGGTATTCTATTCTGCAAACATGATTGTTGTTGTTGTTGCTTTTTTGACTAGAAACATTTCCATTTGCTAAAGATGGGCATACTAAAATGAAAGCACAAAGGGAATCAGAGCTGGAAAATCTCTTTAATAGTGGAAAAAATGAAACACTCCCAAACCAGATATGGAGAAAATTGAAGGAAGCAAATAGGGGAGCATTGGGTATTATTTTGAAAGCAAGAATGACATGGCATAACATGTATCTTGCCTCACAACCCACATGAGTTTTCATGCACAAAGGCAAACAAGTTCACTGTATGTAACTTGTACAACCACATCCTCTAGTCCATTCAATATTTATTCATTATTTTTCATTTCTGCTCTCTCTATGTCCGTATGAATCAGGAAAAAAATGGTTCGATGTAGAAAATAGTAGTAGAAAAACCTGCTAGAGAAACTATATGCTCCACTATGACTAGCCTCTAGAGATGGTAGTAGTGGGGGGGGGGGGGGGGGGACATTATTCATGTTATCTGTAAGTGATAATCATTACCTAGATCTCTTTTTGTTGCATCCAATCCTCATAATCAACTAAACTAATTTTAAAATTTTGTTGAATTAGAAAAATTTTTATTTACCTTTTATTAATCACCACCTAATAATTTTTACAAACTAACAAGATATGCTAGACTTCTGTCCGTATGATATTTTTTATGATGATGTAAGTTCAATTTAATAATTTAATAACTATTATTTACCATATAATGATGGAAATTTAACTATGAATGACTAGCTATTGAAGAACAGCTTGCCCTAGAAGGTGAAATCATTTGGAAATGCCTTATTCGCACAAAGCAGCAAGTTATTTTTATTTTTTAATCATCTTGCTGCTTCTTTTCCGATTTCATTTCTCATAGATGAAGATTCTTCACAGTCACAGGTATTTCTCATGTTCCACTACTTGAAGTTGGTTATGTATTGTGATATCTTTGTAGTGATCATTTGTGGAGCATCATAACTAAAAAATTGTATACCATCACCATGCATCTTTATTTATACTAGTTGATGTTGAAAATGATGAAGTAAGCTCCTATCGCATCTACAATGTTGTACATAAGATGTATTTAAAGTGCATGTTATTTTAAATCAAGTTGAGCCGAATCAATTTGTTTTATTTTTTTGTTTTTTATTTTTATTTTTGCTATTAAATGAGCAATGATATTAGTGAGTACAATCATACATATTGCAAAATGAGCTTGTGATTTTAGAATTCATACATCTATTGGTCGAAAAAATGGATCGTCATTTTGGGAATGTGGAAGGGTTGAACTGCAACACGATGAACTTATCTGCTTCATCTTTCAATTCTTCACGTGAAGTAATTTAACTTAGTTTTTTTTTGAATTGTGATTTTTTAATGATTAGTGTGAGCTCGACATCATGTTCCATTTGGAAAAGAAACATTTTATGTTGGACGAGATGGTCATGAATGATGCATCGTGGAGATGAACAAGTCTAACATCCTCAACCCAATCCAGCTGATGGAGAAATCATTGTGATAATGATTTACATGTTTTATGTAGATGGAAGTATTTGCCTAGATTTTTGCAGATCAATGGAGTCCCATATATTATGTTGCTGCAATACTTCTATTCAGTTTCAATTTTTTTGTGAATCTTTTTAATCTGCTGAAATTCTTCTGTGTTTTATCATTAATAAATTCAATTTCAAATAACATATTCTGAATTTTTTCTTTTATCATCAATGGGTGGCCCTATCATACGCTGGATTGGCTGGATTTTCATCACAAGTTATTCTGAAAAGAATAATCAGATGCTTGCTAAATTATCTTTTTAATAGTCAATAGGTGGAGAGTTTACCCAGTACACAAGTACTCCATTTTTGAATTTGTTGCTATCATTGGAAATAATGGCTGCTTTTAGAGTTCTGAGTTCTGACAACAAGAGTGAAAAGTTAATGTCATTGTCGCAAAGGCTGATTAAAATATGTATCTTTTATTTGTAAGGTGTTTGATTTCTTTCAAAGGTTATCAACATAAATAAAATCTAATGATTGTTGAAACTATATTATTTATTATGACTATGAGCACTCAATGTTGATGAATGCATAGTTTAGTTGGTTTTTGTGGACTTGTTGGGTATATTGATTGAATGTGTGCGTGTGTGGGTGTATTTGAGTTAGTTTTTTTTAGTATAAAGTAAATAAAAATTAAACTAAATATTTTATAAACTAAAAAAATAAAAAATAGGTAATATGAAAATAATATAAACTTAAATATAGAATAAATCCGATTGAAAAGTCTGAGATTAAGTTATATATTAGTCATATAAGTCTACCTTGGCTTTTGCATATAAAAAATATAATAATAGATGAATATTTGTAGTATGAATTTATTTTAAGATAATTAAAAATAAAAATTAAAAAATGTTGATAAAAAAATGTATATTATAAAAAAATATCTACTTGTCAGGATACTGATGGTATTAGATAATCTTAGGAGATAATTCAAACGATGCATAAATATATATGATCCATTGAATCTTTGATAAATTTAAAGAACATGAGTGGTAAAATTTTTGAATATCGATCAACCCTCATATTTATTTATCCATTTCATTTATCATTATTAAGTTGTAAGAAAAAGCTTGATTAAGTATATTGCTAATGTGTATTTTTTTTATTATATTTTTAAAATGGTAAAACAAATAATAATTAATAATCTTATGAGTATAGAGTGGAGTGGTCTATGAAGATAATGTATTCACATACATCATCAAAAATGTTTATAATTTGGGTCCTTTTTTAATCACTCATATTTTCAAACCTTTAATTACTCTTTCGCTATTAAAAAAAATCAAAAAAAAAAATATAATACATTAATATCATGCATAAACATGTTTTTATGCATACCAACTATGCATAAATATGTTTTTATGCATACCATCTATGCATAAACTTGTTTTACTGCATGCAAAGGTATGCATAAACATCTTTTTATTCATACCAGCTATACATGAACTTGTTTTCTGCATTCCAAGTTATGCACAAACTTGTTCTTTTTCATAACGAGCTTTTTGCATAAAACCCAGTTTATGCATATTTCAGTATGCAAAAAAAACTTGTTTATGCATAGTTTGATATGCATAAAAATTCATTATGCACATAAACACATAAATGAGTTTTTATGCCCAAATGAGCCATGGTTGTAAATGAATTTTTATGTGCATGAATTTTTTTTCATAAAAATTTATAATGCAGAAATACAAAAACTTGTTTACTCATAAATGAGTTTTTATGCAAGCCAAACTATGCATTAATTTTATTTTATGCACAAATGAGTTGTGCACTCCAAACTATGTATAAAATTGATTTTATACATAATTGAGTTTATGCATAAATGAGTTTGTGGTTATGCATAAACATGAATATAAATGAGTTAATGCATAAATGCATATGGTGTCATGCAAAAACTCATTTTTATGCATATCTATGTATAAACATGTTATGCACAATAACTTGTTGTGCATAAATCCATAAAAGGGTTTATGTGCATATAATGTTTTATGATTAACAACTCATTATGCAGAAATGCAAAAACTAGTTTATGTATATATGGGTTTTTATGCATACTTAATTTTGCATAAACTTGGCTTATGCATAAATGCATAAGCTCATCATGCATAATCTTCTTTTAATGCATGTTTATGCATAAATGCATAAATTGCTTTATGCTTAAAAACGAGTTTATGCATAAATTCATGCATTACATTTTATTGAATTTTTTAAATAATACAAGGGGTAATTTAATTATGTGTTTGGGAATTTGGTTGCTCAAAAATAGACCTAAATCATAAATATTTTTAATGAGTCCCTAAAAATTAAATTAAAATAATAAGGGGTTTAAAATATAATTATTTTTATTTTATGACTTCTTTTCATAATTATCCCAAAAAATATTAGGATTTTATGAGATTATTTAATGTTATGATGATATTTCCATATTTGAGTGTTTGTTGAGTGTTTTTAGAAAATAAAAGATGCAAAATAAAATATTTATCATAATTTTAAATAATGTATCAAATAATAGTATTGGTATAAATATGTTTGTAAGAATTATTAAATATGATTTCTTAGATAAAATATTTTATATTTTATATATCTGTCACATAATAAATTAAATAATTAATAGGAATAGTTTCTTAGGTAAGAATATCATGTCATGATTATCCCTTTATATAATTATTCCATAAAATATAGGATTCATGAGATTTTTTATTTTTATCATATTGTCATAAAATTGTGCCTGTTGAATGTATTTAGGAAATATGAAATATAAAATAAAATATAGAGTATAATATTAATAATATATCAAAAAATGGTGTTATTATAAGCATGTTCATAAGAATCATTAAAAATAATTTTTTAGATGTGCTTTTACATATTATATATGTGCCATATAATCAATTTAATTTGAAGATTGACTTAACTAGTTTTCTCCTTATTATAATATATATAAAATTTATGAAAATATATTAAAATATTTAAAAGATAATGAGAGTTTTATATTCTATGTAAGTAACGTGTCCTAAAATTTCTAAGTGGATGTTAGGTATTATTGAAATTATATATATTTTTTGTTGGATTCAAGTATTGGGTACTAATTTGTGATATATGAATACATTAATAATAAAATTAATAAAATAATAATTAATAATTTAGATTGAGTTATAAAAATTTTATTTTTAAAATTTCTAATGATACGATGAACCTGTACTTACTTATATATACTCTTACTAAATATATTATATTTAGGCATATATGCAATATTAATTATTTTTAATAAATATAGTGAACACTCAATTTCGTCATAACTATTAAGATTGAAAGTAAATATTTAAAATAATATTATTTTATTTAATATCTTTATTACTTGGTATCTTGTATGAATACTAATGTAAAGATGAAAGATATTAAAAATATTATTAAATACATATTCATTTGCATTAATTAATTATAAAAATCTGAGTAGAATTTATGAATATTTAGATAATTTATTTAAATATTATAAAGATAAGTATATAATAATTATTGTGAACTTTCAAGTATGGAGATTAATATTATATTTAGAGATAGTTTTTTGATTCTGTTATTTGAAAGCAAATGATGAGGATGTTCATTGAAATAAGTAAATTATTGAAAAACTTAAATATTATGTATTATTATATTTTATTTAAAAGTGATATAAATAATTATTATGTTGACCTTGACATTCTTCTTATGAGCGATTGATTTATTGTCCTTTCTAGTATCTAGTATAATATCATAATTTATTTTTGTTATGATTATGAATATGATTTGTGATAAAAACATAGTTGTTAAATTGAGATTTGAATTAAAAATTAGAATGATTGATTAGTAAATCGCGAATCAAATCAAATTATAAATTAATTTTGTTGTGATTTTTTTACGTTAATTAATTCATAGTTCTTATTGGCGATAATTTTTTTTTGGTATTTTAGTTTTTATTTTATAATTTTTTTGGTATTTTATCATTTTTTTACATTAAATTCATAATATTAAAGGTTTGAGTTATTTTTTTTCATGTTAATTAATTCTTGATAATCAGTATTAAATCAATTCGTGATTCAGCGATTTAGTTTTTAATTAATGTATACTTTTTATTCTTTTGAAGAGCTGGATTATTTAATCTCTTAATTGTGAATTAAATCGTAAATTGTATGATTTTGATAACAGTAGATAGAAGAATAACATTATAATCAAATATTATTAAAATTATCATGTTTTAAAGATTGAGAATATTTATGATTGAATTTTAATGATAAATAAAAGAGCTACAAGTGGATGTTGAAATATACAAATATAATTATCCTAACTAGATGGACTAACTTTAGTTTAGCATACATTTCTTTAGATTTTTTTTCAGATTTATATTTTTTGTTGTGCATTTTTTTAATATTGTCTTGTAATGATACATTCAAGCAAGCATGCTGCCAACATTATTTGCGGTAGGCAGTTGAGGTTGTCCTCTAATCCTGCTTATTGTCGGGTGATAAGGCTAGGGCGAGTTGCAATTTGTTGCCCATTACAGCAAATTCAGGCTAGTCTGGGTTAGCTGTAGGCTGGGCCATATACAAGATTCTCCCTTGCTTGGTCATGTTGGTTTTACCTAACATGAATCTAATCCGAATGGCTTAGTCAGTCCATCGAGCTTTAATTGCCTACATCCTTTGGTAATGTGTTGTGGTTGACGGGGAGCAATGTGTTGACCAAGCTTAAAAAATTTGGGCCCTATTGGTCCATTATGATCTAGCTGACAATTCTACCTCATAGTTTAATATTTTGATGATATTACTTTTAAAAGTTGGAAATTCAATGTCTGATGAGTCTCTAACCAGAGATATATTGTTTTTGGATGAAGATATTTGTCAAGTCACAAAGATATAGTTTTCAACAAATATATGAATCATAAAGTTTTTTTTAGATTATCAATAATATTAAGAGTATTCTCGTCTAATAGTGCTTAACACATGTAATTTTAAAAATTTTTTGATATCCAATGTGTTAATCAATTGTCATGTTTAAAAATAAGTTATATTTTATTGTAAACTTCAAAAATAAGTCAGCTGTTATTGTGATTGTGAATGGAAGTCATCTGCTCATCAGGTATTAATACTTTCTACTTTAAAAATGTGTTCCAGTCATTAGTATGTTTCTCCTAGGAGGTGGCGGATGAGATACTTGATTATATGCTATGGATTTAATTTTGGAAATCATGTCTTAATGCATGTCTATGAAATACACTTTCAAGCATGCCAATGTGCTAATTTTTGAAACTATTGTTGACCCATGCATGTCCAACATGATCAGAGCCATGCATGTCCAGCAATGGGATGCCTTGGGTCATGTTGGGCCATGTGATCTAGCTTGTGTGCCACAAATGGGTGCGACAGTTGACATGACATGACTCTCAAAACTTGCTTGTGCATGTTGAATTTGGTGTGGGTCATGCTTTGCATTGGGCAAAAATTCTGACTTGAATTGGTGTATGAAACTAACATATCAGTTTTAAAAATAGATCATGGTTTGATTGGCTCGAAATGGTCAAAGTCAAGGCTAGCAGTTAGCCAGTGCCGGCTTGCCTGGACTTCACCTTGGCTAGCTAGGGTTTGAGTAGTGTCTAGTTAGGGGTCACTTCTACCTAATACTTGGATTGTGCCGGGGTTTGTCGTCTCATTCCATCTTATACATATATTCAAGAAAATTTATTGATGTCTTATTGATTGTGTCAAAATAAAATATGAGTGAGGACTTCCAAAATTCATAACATAAAAAAACTTGTGTACTAGCAGATTTAAAGACAGTGAACGAGCTTTTTTTTATTAAAAAAAATTGAGGATGTAAGTCAAGTAAAATATAAATTAAATAAAAGTAAGGATCATACATAGAAATATATTTGTATCCTTAATCAGTGATGAGTTGATTTTATGTATTTTTTTGTAAGAAAACTACTAATATAGAAATATAATGATAAATATTTTTTGTGATAATTTAAAAATGTCATGACATTAAAAATGTAAAAGAATAAATATTTGTATATGTGTTTTTTTTATAAAAAATAAAAATAAGAAAAATACTCTATGAAATAGATATTATACATGAAAATTTCATTGAATCTTAGGAAAATGAATATGCTATTGAAAATTATAATGAGATGAGTGTTACATGCATATTTAGTGAAATTAGTAATTAATGATGAACATAATAATAATAATAGTAATTATTTTTTACTTCAAATCTAAAAGGGTTTCTTTAAAATTGATCAAATTCAATTATATTGAATAATGGTTGAAAATTTAGTAAAATATCATATATATTAATTAATAGATGAATATATTATTATTTCTATTTTAATTTGATTATTTATCCAAGTTTTCATGAGGTAAAAAATGAATTCTAAAAAAATAGTATTTATTAAAAAACTGATGTAAAATTATTTGATTGATTGACAAATAAATATTTAATTGTGTCGGATGAATAAATTGATAAAGGATATAAAATAATATTTACTTTTGTGTGATGTATCTAAAATAAATATTTTATTATATTTATGCACTCAACTGATATTTTTATTCCTACAATTACCGAATTTTTATTTAGATTTAAAAACAAATATAACAATGAAAGAATAAAATATGTTTTAAGGTAATTTAGATTATTATTAAGCTATATAATAATGCAAATGAAATTTGTGTTTTTTGATTTTTTTAATGTTAATTTCATCTAGAAAATTTGCAAATTAATTATAAGCGTTTTATAATATCACAAAAAAAAAATATTGGAATTGAAATTGAAAATTTTGTGTTAGGCTTTTGTTTTGTATTATGTTGATTTGGTGCTAAAGAATGTTGTATATGTCTTTAATATGAAGAATACATTATTTTTCTAATAACTATAAGAGAAAATTTGATTACAACTAGTTAACATGATTAGATGATTTACTCAACAATTGGAATTGTTTAGATTCTTTAGAATATAATGTACAATTATTTTTTTATGTTGACAATTGACTCAATTTGTGATTAAAAAAATTTGAGAAATATATTTACTTATTTTGATTAGGTAGATAATTTATTAATAAAATAATAATATAGAAAAAAATAAGAAAAATTATGTAAAAGGGTTATAATATGAAAATAATTAAGAATCAATGCTCAAAATAAAAAATATCTATATTTTGGTGCTCTTAAAAATATAGATGAATATATAATTTTTTTTCTCATGTTGCCTAAGCTTGTGATTAAAAAATAATTTTAAAAATATATTTACCCGTTTGATTAGGTAAATATATTTTAATATTTAACAAAAGTCAAAAATAGTTTTTTTGAATATACTATTTGTTGGGCAATCACGCTTTCACGGGTAGTGAGATTAAGAACAGAAAACACAGAAATAACACAGAAACAATCAATATATATGTATCCCAATCCACAAGCGACAGTGGGAGCAGTAGCGACAGTGGGAGCAGTAGCGATAGGAGCAGTAGCAACGGCAACAAATGTGGTATATGCATACATATATAGTCAGTATATACGTAATATTGTATATTATGTACATATATACTGAGTATATATGTATGCATAATACTGTAGTTTATATGTACATATTCTGCAATAATATATGTACAAGTAAAATGCTAATATATATATGTACATATTTACTGCAGTAATATATATTTATCAAAACATAGTTTTTTTTAATATTATTTTGATTTGATTGAGTGGTTTAAATTTTTTACAGATATAGTACCGCATTATTTCCAATACGAAGCTTGTATAAGTGATAGGATTTTTCAACAGACATGAAGCACTGTGACTTGGACAGCTTTTTTGCAGTAGAAAGTTGGTGATCAGATGAGCAAAGGGAGAGAAAGCAATGTCGATGCATGGATAGATTATACTTTATGCACAATCGACAGATACATTGATTAATAAGATGTAATATAATTTTGGTATTTTTTTGTTTTAGTTATTTAAAATATTGTATTAGGATAAGTTATTAAATGAATTTTTTTTAATTTAGAATTTTCATTTATAGTTTCTGTTTTTATTCAATTTAATATAAAAATATTAAATTATTTAATTAAATTTTAGTTTAAATTGTATGAAAATCAACTTTAATTTGCGTTTGTTCATGTCTATAATAACTATTTTTATATATTTTTGAATATATTTATGTGTCTCCAAATTTTTTGGGTAGAGTTTTAGCCTATTATAGGTATGTAAAAGCATATTATCAGTAGTAGTAGCAGTGGCACCAGTGATAGCAGCGACGATAGTAGTGGCAAAAATAGTGGCGGTGGCAACGGTGGCGGCGGCGGCAAAAGTGGTAGCGGTGGCAGCGGCGACGACAGCGGTAGCAGCAGAGGGGGTGGAAGCGACAACAGTAGCAGTGACGGTAGCGACATTGGCGGGAGAAATGATAGCGAAGGCAGTGACAGCAGCGGTAGCGGCGGCAGCGGCAGCGGCGGCAGTGGCAGCGGCGGCAGCGGTGGAAGCGGCGGCAGTGGCAGCAGTGGCGGCAGCGGTGGCAGTAGCGGTGGTAGCAACGGCTACATCAGAAGTGGCGGCAGCACCGGAAGCAGTGGCAGCACCTAAATCAGTGGCAGCAATGGCATAGATGGTAGTGGTGGTGATGAATGTAGTGGTGGCAGCGGCGGCGGGATAGCAGGGGCAATGCGGCATGCAATAGCAGCATCTGCAGCAGTGGCAACAGCAATAGCAACAGTGGTATTTGCAGCAACAACGGCAGTGGCACCAGCAACGGTGGCAGTGGCAGCAGGTGCGGCAATGGGAGCAGCAACAATGGCAACAAATGTGGTATATAGTTACAAATAAAATTAGTATATATGTACATATAATACTATAGTTTTTTATGTACATATATACTGAGTATATTTGTACTCAGTATATATGTACACATAATACTGTAGTTTTTATGTACATATATTGTAGTAAGATATGTACGAGTGAAATGCTAGTATATATTTACATATATACTACAAGATTATATATTTATCAAAACATAAGTTTTTTTTTATTTTAATTTGACTGAGTGGTTTAAATTTCCTACATATATGATACCGCATTGTTCCTCATACAAAGCTTGTATAAATGATGGGATTTTCACTATATATTATGTATCGTGACTCGAACAGCTTTGTCGCAATAGAAAAATGGTGATCATAGGAGTGGAGGGAGAGAAAGCAACATCAATGAATAGATATATTATACTTTATGCACTATCGGTAGATACATTGATGAATAAGATGTAATAAAATTTTGTTATTTTTTTGTTTCAATTTTGTAAAATAGTGAATTAGAATAAGTTATTAAATGATTTTTTTTTGTTTATTATAAAGTATTTATAGTTTCATTTTTTATTCAATTTGATATTAAAATATTAAATTATTTAATTAAAAAATTAAAATAGTTAGGGAAAAATTGCTTGCTTAATTAGCAAGGGAAAAAATTTTTGTAAATTAGCTAGGGAAAATTTCCTATCTAATTTAGCAAGGGAAATCATTATTTTAGTGACAGATTTTTCGATCACTAAATTTATTTAGCTAGGGACCATTTTCGTCGCTAAAATTTATTGAACATTAGTTTAGCTTGGGAATCTTCCCTCGCTATTTTCAATTAGTAATAGAAAATCTCATTTAGCTTGCTAATTTAGCTAGGGAAATTTGTCTTTTTTTAGCAAAGGATTTTTCCGTCACTAAATATTTAGCTAGATACATTTTCCCTCGCTAAATTTTAGCATCCAGCACTTTAGATAGGGAACCAATCCGTTGTTACTCCATCACTATATCCCATTTAGCGACGGAAAATGCTCATTTAGTTAGGGAATTGTATCTAGCTATATGATATTTTTCTTGTAGTGTATTTTTTTTCGTATTCTTCTTCTTTTAGTTTTTTTTTCTACTTCTTCAACATCTACATCTTCTTCTTTTTATACTTTGAGATCTTGTTTTTCTTTTGCCTTTACATTTTATTCTTCTTCTACTTCTACATATTCTTCTTATTTTATTCATCCTTCTAATTCTTCATTTTTTTATTCTCATACTTTTTATTATTCTACCTGTTCTTATTCTTATTCTTTTTCTTCTTCTTCATCTTCTTCTAACTCTTATTTTTATTTTTCTACTTTTTCTTTTGCTTCTTTTTTTTTCTTTTTTTCTAGTTCATTTTGTATCCCTCATCTTTTATTCCTCCTACTTTTTCTCAGCTCTTTATTCTTCTTTCTCTAGTTCTTTTTCTTATTTTTTATCATCATCATCATTATTATCATCATCATTTTTTTAATTCTACTACTTATTCTTCTTCAACATCTTCTTCTTCTAATTCATCATCTTCTTCTTCTTCTACTTCATAATCTTTTTCTTCTTATCCTTCTTCTTTTTTTTGCATATTCTTTTTTATCTTTGTTTTCTTGACCTCATCCTTTTTCTTCTTCTTCTTCTACTATTTCTTCTTCTACTTCTTCTTCTTTTACTTCTTCTTCTTCTCCTCCTCCTCAAACATCATCTTCTCCTAATTCATCTTTTTATCCTTGTTCATTTTCTTCTCCATCTCCTTTTTCCCATTATTCTTCTTCTTATCCTTCTTCTTCATATTATCTTTCTTCTTTTTCTTGTTCTTCTTTTTCTTCTTCAACTTCTTCTTCTTCAACTTCTTCTTCTTATTCTCTTTCTTATTCTTTTTTTCTTCTCATTCTCCATCTCCTACTTCATCTTGTTTTTCTTCTTCTCTTTCTTATGTTTCTTCTTCTTCTTCTTTTTCTTATTCATCTAATTCTTCTTTTAATTCAACTTCTTTTATTTCTTTTTCTCCTTCTTTTTATTTTTCTACTTCTTCTCCTTTTTTCTTCATCTTCTTCTTTTTCTTCTTCTTCTACTTATAATTCTTCTTCTTCTTCTTCTTCTTATAATTTTTCTTCTTCTTCTCCTACTTCTTTTTCTTTTTCTTCTCCTTTTTAGTGTTCACATTCTTTTTCTAATCCTTATTCTACTTCTCTTTATGATTTTTCTTCTTATTTTTATATATCTTGTTCGTCTACTCCTTTTTTTTGCTTATTCTCTTCCTTCTTCTTCTTATCCTTCTTCTCCATCATCTTATCCTTCTTCTTCTCCTCCTTTATCTTCTTCATCTTTATATCCTTCTTCTTTTTTTCTTTTTTTTCTCAATGTCATTATTATCATCATCCTCCTCCATCTTTTTCTAATTCTTTTTCATCTTATGTTTCTTCATATTTTTCTTCTTCTTCGTCTTCTTCTTTTTATTCTTATTCTTTGACTTCTTCTTCTTTTCTTTGGCTTCATCTTTTACTTTTTATACATTATCAGAATCAACATCATATTCTTGTTTTTCTTCTTCTACTTCTTCTTTTTGAGCTTGTTCTTCTTTTTCTAATTTCTCTTCTTGTATTTCTTCTTCTATTTCTTCTTCCTATTCTTCTACTACTACTACTACTACTACTACTTCTTCTTCTTCTTCTTCTTCTTCTTCTTCTTCTTCTTTGTCTTCTTCTTTTCATTCTTCTCCCTCTTCTTCTTCTTCTTCTTGTCATTGTTATTCTTCTTATATTTCTTTTTCCACTTTTTCTTTATATTTTTATTTTATTCTTAATTGTTTTCTTCTTTTTCTTTTTATTTTTTTTCTCCTTCTTCATTTTATTCTTTCTCTTATTCTTGTTCTTATTTTTCTTCTTCCTCTTCCTCTTCTTCTTATTCTTATTTTTATTATTATTATTTTTTTTTCTAGCTCTTATTCTTTTTCTAATTCTTCTTTTCATTATCTTATTTTCATCTTTTTTTTTTTCAATTTGTTTTTCATATTTCTCTCATTAATATTCTTCTTATTCTTGTCTTCTTATTTTTTCTTTTTACTTCAACTTCTTATTCTTTTATTCTTCATAATCATCATCATTTTCTTTTTCTTTTTATTATTATTATTATTATTCTTCTTCTTCTTTCTTAATCTTTTACTTTTTGTTCTTCATCTTTATCTTCTTTATTTTCTTTTTTTTCTTCTTCTTCAACTTTCTATTCTATTTATTCATTATCATCATCATCATCTTCTTGTTCTTCTTTTTCTTTTCTTTTGGTTCATTGTCTTCTACTAAATCTTTGTAATTTTTGTTCTTATTATTGTGTTTCTTGATGATCTTCTTGTTGAATGTCTTCTTCTTCTTCTATTCATTTTCTTCATGTTCTTCATCTTCTTCTTACTCTTCTTATTCTTATTCTACTTATTTTTTTTTCTTCTTACTTTTCTTTCTCTTATTCCTCTTCTTTTATTTTTATTTCTTCTCCTTCTTCTTCATATTTTTATTCTTCTTCTCTTCTTTTTATTTTTATTTTCTTTCTTAATTTTCATCATCTTCTTCTTCTTCTTATGCTTCTTCTTCTTTTTCTTATCCTCCTCCTTCATATTCTCCTACTTCTTTTTCTCCTTGTTCTTCTTCTTCTTCTTCTTCTTCGTCTTCTTTATCTTCTTCTTCTCCTTCTTCTTTTTCTTCTTATCCTTCTTGTTCATCTTATCCTTCTTATTCTTCTTTTATTCTTCTTCTTCATTGACTTTTTATCCTTATTATCATTCTTCTTCTTCTTCTTCTTCTCATTCTTCTTCTTCTTCTTCTCATTCTTCTTCTTCTTCTCATTCTTCTTCTTCTCATTCTTTTTATTCTTATTCTCATTCTTCTTCTTCTTCTTTTAATTCTTCTTCTTCTTCTTCTTCTTCTTTTTCTCCTTCATATACTTTTCATTCTTCTTATTTTTCATCTTTTAATTCTTCTCTTATTTTTTTTATTATTTTTATTTTTATTCTAGAGCATTTTATTAATCTTATTTTTCTTCTTCTTTATTTTTCAATTTATATCTTCCTTCTTTTTCTTCTTCTTCATCCTATTCTTCTTCTTATCCTTCTTGTTGTTCTTGTTATTCCTCTTCTTCTTCTATATATTCTTTTTCTTCTTCTTCTTCTACTTTTTTTATTCTTCTTTTTCTTCTCATTCTTATTATTCTTTTTCTTTTTCTTCTAATTCATTTTCATCTTTTTATGTTTCAACTTCTTTTTCAGCTCTATTATCTTCTTCTTCTTTTCTTTTCTTCATCACTATAAACATCATCATATTCTTCTTCTTCTTCTTTTGTTCATTCTTCTTTTTGTTCTTTTTTTATTTTATTTTCTTATTCATCTAATTTTTTTCCTCTCTTGCTTCTTTTTCATTATAATCCTATTCATATTCTTCCAACTTTTTTTTTATTTTTCTTTTTCTTTTTCTTTTTAATTTTTTTATTTGTCTTTTTCTTCTACTTCTTATTCTTTTTCTTCTTCTTTTTACTCCACTTCTTCATCTTCTTTTATTTTTCTTTTTCTTATTTTTGTTCTTCTTATTTTTCTTCTTTTTTTCTTCTTATTCTTTTCCCTATTCTTCCACTTCTTCTTCTCCAACTTCTTCTTCTACAACAATTTCTTCCTTTCTTCTTTCTCTTATTTTTCCTTCTTCTTCTTCCTCATATCAACTATATTTTTGTACATCATCATCTTCTTCTTCTTCTTCATATTTCTCTTCTTATTCCACTTGATCTTTTTCTTCTACATCTTTTTGTATTTGATATTCCTCTTCTTCTTCTTTTTCTTCTTTTTTTAATTCTTCTTTTTCTTATTATTATTATTATTATTTTTTCCTTCTTCTACTTCGTCTTCTTATTCTACTTCTTATTCTTTTTCTTCTTCTTTTTACTCCACTTCTTCTTCTTTTATTTTTCCTCTTCTTATTTTTATTCTTTTTTTCTTCTTCTTCTTTTCCCTATTCTTCCACTTCTTCTCCAACTTCTTCTTCTACAACAATTTCTTCCTCTTCTTCTTTCTCTTATTGTTCCTTCTTCTTCTTCTTCCTCATATCAGCTATATTTTTCTACATCATCATCATCTTCTTCTTCTTCATCTTTCTCTTCTTATTCCACTTGATCTTTTTCTTCTACATCTTCTTGTATTTGATATTCCACTTCTTCTTCTTTTTATTATACTTATTCTTTTTCTTCTTTTTTTTAATTCTTCTTTTTATTATTATTATTATTATTATTATTCTTCCCTTCTTCTACTTTGTCTTCTTCTTCTTATTTTTATTTTTCTATTTCTTCTTCTTTTTCTACTTCTTCTTTTTTTTTCTTTTCTTCTTTTTTTTCTTCTCCTCTTCCTCCTACTCCTCCTTATTTTTATTTCTCCTGTACATCTTCTTTTTCTTCTTCTAAATATTATTCTTATTCTACTACTACTTCTTCTTCTTCTTCTTCTTCTTCTTCTTCTTTTTTATTTATCATCATCACCTTCTTATTCTTATTCTTATTAATCTTATTTTTTTTTCTTCATCTTCTTTTTCCACTTCTTCCTATTCTTCTTATACTACTTCTTCTTCTTCCACCTCCTCTTTTTTTTATCATAATCATCATCATCTTCTTCTTCTTCTTCTTCTTCGTTCACTTCTTCTTCCACATTTTTTTCTACTTATTATTATTATTTTTCTTCTTATTTTCGTCTTTATCATAATCTTCTTGTTTTTTTTCATATTCTTTCATTTCTTCTTCTTCTTTTTTATTCATCATCATCACCTTCTTATTTTTATTCTTATTAATCTTCTTTTTCTTCTTCTTCTTTTTCTGTTTCTTACTATTCTTCTTATACTACTTCTTCTTCTTCCAATTCCTCTTTTTTTTATCATAATCAACATCATCTTCTTCTTCTTCTTTCACTTCTTCTTCCACATTTTTTTTCTACTTATTATTATTATTATTTTTCTTCTTATTTTCATCTTTATCATAATCTTCTTGTTTTTTTTCATATTCTTTCATTTCTTCTTCTTCTTTTTATTTAACATCTTCTTCTTCACCTTCTTCTACTTTTTCTTCCTCTTCTTCTTTTTCTTCTTCTTCTTCATCTTTTTCTTGTTCTTGTTCTTCTTCTTCTTCATCATCTCCTTCTTCTACTTTTTATTTTTCTTTTTCTTCTTTTTATTTTTCTTATTCTTCTTATTTTTCTTCTTTTTCTTTTTCTACTTCTTCCTATTCTTCTTCTTATTATTCTTCTTACTTTTCTTCTTGTTGTTGTTATTCTTCTTTTTCTTCTCTCTATTCATCATCATCATCATCATCATCTTCTTCTTCTTCTATTTATTATTATTATTATTCTTCTTCTTCTATATCCTCTTCTTCTTCTTTTTGTTCTTCATATTATTTTCAACCTCTTTTTTTTCTTTTTTTCTTTCTCTACATTCTCTTCTTCTTCTTCTTCTTCTTCTTTCTTTTCTTCTTCCTACTCCACTTCCTCTTCTTTTTCTTCTTATTTTAAATAAATTTTTATTATTATTCTTCTATTTCTTTAACTTCTTCTTTTATTATTCTCTGTCTTCTTCTTTAACTTCTTCTTCTTTAACTTCTTCTTCTTTATATTTTTCTTCTACAACAACTACTACTTTTTCTTCTTCTTCTTCTTCTTTTTCTTTGACTTATTCTTCTTTTTCTTTGACTTCTTCTTCTTTTTCTTTGACTTCTTCTTCTTCTTCTTCTTCTTCTTCTTTGACTTGTTCTTCTTTTTCTTTATAATGAATATCATCTTCTTTTTCTTCTTCTTCTTCTTCCACTTGTTTTTCTTCTTCTTCTTCTTCCACTTGTTTTTCTTCTTCTTTCTCTTCTTCTTGTTTTTCTTAATATTATTTTTCTTCTTCTTCATCTTTTTTTCCTTTGTTATCTTTTTTCTACATTTTCTTCTAATTCTAATTATATTTCTTCTTTTTCTTTTTCATCATCTTCTTCTATTCTTTTTTCTTCTTATATTTCTTCTATTTCTATTCTACCTCTACCTCTTTCTTTTTTTTCTTCATCATCATCTTATTTTTCATCTTCGATGTCTTCTTTTTCTTCTTCTTGTTCTTATTATTGTTTTTTTTCTTTTCTTCTTTTTCTTTTTCTTCAACTTCATCATCATAATCTTATTCTTTTTCTTATACTTCATCGTCATCATCTTCTTCTTTTTCTACTACTTCTTTTTCTTCATCATCTTCTTCTTATTCTTGTTCATCTTCCTCTTATTATCATTATTATTATTTTTATTGTTCTTCTTCTTTTTCTTATTAATCTTCTTCTTTTTCTTCTTCTATCTAATCATCATCATCTTCTTCTTCTTCTTCTTATTCTCTTTCTTTTTCCTATTCTTTGTCTTCTTCTTACTCTTCTTGTTCTTATTCTACTTATTTTCTTTTTCTTCCCATTTTTCTTTTTTTCCTCTTCTACTTTTTTCTTCTTTTCCATCTTATTTTTCTTTTTTTTCTTATTATTATTATTATTATTATTCTTCTTCTTCTTCTTCTTTCTTTTTTTTTCTTCTCCTCTTTCTCATTTTTCCTCTTCTTGTTATTCTTCTTCTTCTTCTTCTTTTGATCTACTTATTCTTCAACTTCTTCAACTTGATCATCATTATCATCATTAATCATCATCTTCTTCTTCTTCAACATTTATTTTTCTTCTTATTTTACTTCTTCTTTTTCTTCCTCTAATTCTTATACTTATTCTTCTTCTTCTACTTCCTCTTCTTTTTCTTCTTATTTTACTTATTATTCTTATTATTTTATGATTATTATTTTTATTATTATTAATATTTTACTTCTTCTTCTTTTTCTTTTACTTTTATTTCATTTTCTTCTTTTTCTTCTTCATCTTCTTCATCTTATTTTTTCATCATCATCTTCTCTTTCTACTACTACTTATTATTATTATTATTATTATTATTCTTCTTCTTCTTATTTTTATTATGCTTCTTCTGTCTCTCCTTTATCCTTCTTCTTATTCTTTTTTTTTATAAAATTTCTTCTTCATTTTATATTTCTTCTTCTTCTTCCACTATTTCTTTTCTTCAACTTATCTTTCTTCTCCTTCTTCTCCTTCTTCTTCTTTTTTCTTCTTTCTCTTCTTCTTCTTTTCCATTTTCTTTTTTCTATTTTTGTTCTTCTTTTCCTTTTCTTTATCATTTTCATCATATCTTCGTCTTTTACTTCTACTTTTTTCCTACTTCTTCTTCTTCTTCTTCATTTTCCTCTTCATCATCATCTTCTTCTTATCTTTCTATTTCTTCTTCTATTTCTTCTTCTTCCTCCTTTTATTCTTCATATTATTCATATTTTTATTCTTTCTATTCTTCTTCTTCTTCCACTTAGTTTTTTTTCTTCTTTTTATTATTATTCTTCTTCCTATTCTTTGTATTTTCTTCTTCTTCTAATTTTTCTTATTTTTCTTCTTCATTTTCGTCGTCGTCTTCTTCTTCTTCTATTTCATCAGCTTTTTTTTTAATCTTCTACTTATTCTTTTTTTTCTTCATCATCTTCTTCTTTTTTTTCTTCGTCGTCTTCTTCTTCTTCTTTTTCTTCTTCTACATTTCTTTTTCTTATTCTTATTCTTATTCTTCTTATATTTTTCTTCTTATTCTTCTTTGTTTCTTCTTCATCTTCTTCTTTTTATTCTTTTTCTTTTTCTTTCTCTTCTTCTTCTTCTTCTTCTTCTCCTTCCTCTTCTTCTTCTCCTTTCGCTTTTTCTCCTTATTATTCTTCTTCTTCCTACTCTTCCTCTTCTTCTTCTCATTCTTTTTCTTCTTCTTCTTCTTCTTATTTTTCTTCTTATTCTTCTTCCTATTCATTTTTTTCTTCTTGTTCTACTCCTACTACTACTGCTACTACTACTTCTTCTTCTTCTTATTCTTTCTCTTTCTCTTCTTCTTCTCTTTTTGAAGGCAAGAGAAATTCTTTACATTTCAATGTTTATTATTCTACTTTTATACCATTAAAATTTACCAACAAAAGACCCAATACTCTAAACAAATAACCAAACAAAACATTGAATCATCAGCATTCAATAATATCCTGGCCAAAAAATAGTTGGCCTTCTGACATTGCTAATCCAATAGTATATGCAGCCTATTAACATAGAGTATAGTCAGCCTTTTGACTGGTCCAGTAGGATAGGTATCCTTTTGCCATAGAACTCATCAGCAAGTCTCTTGTGTTTTTTATTGAGCCTTCAATCATCATATTGCATTTTGAATCCTATTTTGTAGCACTTTTAGCCCCCTGATATAGAACTCGTCATCATACATCTCTACCTCCATCTATGAGTCGACACTTTAAGTTGTATCTGTATATTGTAGAAACCTTAGCCTCTGCTTCTAGTATCTCAGTCTCTAGCAATTTAGCTTTCACCATCTTAATCTTCTTAGCTTTAAGCTTCTACCGTCTAAACCCCTACATTTCAGCATCTCAGCTTACAGCAGCTTAGCTTCCAGCCACTTGGCCTCTCTTAGCTTCCATCATCACGGCCTCCAACAAATCATCCAACATCTCCGCCTTCGACAAACCATCCAACATCTCAGCCTCCAGCAGCTCAGCTTTCAGCATCTAGGCCTCCATCAGCTTCCAGTATCTCAGCCTCCAGTAATTTGGATTTCTTCTTCAGCTTGATGCATCTGAGCCATCTCTGACTTAACTTTTTATAGTCTCAACCTTTAGCAAAATAAATCATCTCATCTCACATCTACATGCATTATGCCTTAGCTTACAAGTATGCCTAAAGCCATTTCTTCTTTACCCACTACTAAACTTTCCTACTAACCCTACATGCACAAATAAACACCTCCAAACATATCCACAAACATACATATTTATTATAGTTAACAGAAAAAAATTCATATTATCTAAGCACCCTAACTCTCAACCTGGAATACCCATACCTCCAGTAAAACTACTAATGCTACCCTTTTTGCATCTCAACCCTATTGTCAACCTTGCCTATCATCCATCCACCATTCTCAGCATATTCATATATCACATGCTAACCTCATAACTTAATCCCCATTATTAGTCCCACCCACAATCAAAAAATATTAAAATCATAGTTCAGACATACTATGCAACCAAAGTTATGGAAAAGAAACTTCCTTTTTTTAAACCATCCAAAATAGTAGCTGAAAAAATATAACATAGAAACCATAAAGCAACAAAGGTTAGATGTTTCGACATTTGCTCATCTAAAGATAAGAACGCCCATGCCCTCTACCCTTAACACACCAACTAATTCTATGGGTAACCTGTAGTTATAAACTTGATTGTGCCTCGAACCTCAAGCCCTAGCCAAACCATTGACCAACTTATTTGCTTCCCTATATATCTGCACTACCGTACAACTCATGATCCTCATTAAATTTTTAATTTTTTCAATCTCAGCCTGATGTTTTCACATTACAATGCTATTTTTAATTAAATCCACCAATACCTTTGAATCCACCTGAATCATAATATTTCTATATTCTTACTCTAAGCATAGTTGCAATTCCTTTAAATAAGGCATTTATTTCTACTTGTAGAGCCGAAGAAGCTGCATATGATTCAAAAAAGGCAAATAAAGATTCTCCAATTGAAAATCTGAGCACACCCCCACCCCCTGCTAGACCCATTTTTCTTGTGATGCTACCATCAATGTTTAATGCTAATTTTCATTGAGGGAGTATTTCCTAGCAAAACCACACCAATAATGCATGTACCAACTTTCTAGAAGAAAGGCTCCAAATAGACTGTAAATTAACTTTTTTATCCCCATTTTCCAATTTTAAAGGCTTAATTACTGAGATGTCTAAAATACACTCTTTTATGTTCATCAAGATGTCACACGAACTTTCCAGATGTCTATATTTATTATCTGCTTTCCATATGTTCCATAAAGTTACATGTAGAAAGATGTTTTGATGCCAAGTAACCACTTTATTGAGGACTTATGATTCCTCCATTTTAAGATCCTATTCCTCAAGGAGGATGAAGTGCCCCTAGTGCGAAGGGATGATTCCAAATATTGACATATCTTCCTTGCCACCTTTCCTTTTGAAAATAAATGATCTTTCTCTTCTACTTAGCTAAGGTAGCACCCACATTATGAAGCTAGGCTAACCCCTTTAGTTTGGATTATAGCATCTAATGAAACCAGATTAGTTAGCAATTTTCACTTGAGAACCAACATCTTTATTGGAGATGACACTTCTCATGCCCAATGAGTTAAAGCCAACACCCCCCCCCCCCCCCCCCCCCCCTCATCCCCCATCTTCTTCTGTGTTGACTTGATGGTGAAGACCCAATCTGCATTTGGCATCCAAATCCATCCCTTCTTTAGGAATTTTGAGTGCGAATCAATTAACTCACTTTAGACTAACATATATTTCCATGAAGGTACCAAAATTGCTCCTTTATTATGAATGTGCAAGTTGTTATCCTGACCAAAATTAATCTCATCTAACTGGCCCATAAGCCTTTCATTTACTATAACCTCTACCATCTCTTACAAGCTTATGCCTCCACCATTATTCTTAGGCTTATAAAAGACAAACCAGCTTCCTTTTTGGGAAGCATAAATCTTCTCATTTCTTCCATTGTACTTTGGTTTCCCCACTCGTTTACCCCAAAAAAAAATTCGAGAACTCCTTTTCCAGCAATTTTAATATATTCTTTGGAGGTGAATAGCTATCGAGTTGTGTGTAACAACACCATCAAGAACATGCATGATTAGGGTAATTCTTCGCCTAAACCCTAAAAAATCTACATTTCATCCCTTGATCTTTATTTGGATAGCAGTGTGTGAAAATTTAAAATAGCTCACTCTAGACATTCCAACAAAAACTGGGCAACAAATATAAAGCAGCATGTTTTTTTTCATTTAAACCTAGTTATATTCTTTATCTGCTAAGCCACCTTAGTGGGTACCTTTTTAACAATTATGAACTGACTTTTACTTTCATTTATTATTTCACTTGTTTCCATTTCAAACATTTTAAGAAAATGCATAAGGTTGAGAGATTTTCGCCCCCATTAGCGAATATCTACACATCGTCTGCATAAGTATGATGAGTAATTTGATGTGTCCCTCTTTGTTGAATATATAGAAGAATTTTGCACATTTAGGTTTGCCTACGAATA
>JAREIK010001303.1:745582-795582 GCA_029783825.1 Sapria himalayana
TTTTTCATTTTCATTTTTTTAATATTCTTCATGTTCTTCGCATTATTCTCCATCTTGTTCTTTAACTTCTTCTTCTTCTTCTTCTTTTTCTTTCTATTCCACTTTTTCCTTTTCCTCTTTCTGCTCCTCCTCCTCCTCCTCCTTCCTCTTATTTCTTTTTTTTTTTGAAAGTTTTGTTTATTAATTATAACCCTCACTTTTGGAGGAGAAATACCATTTGTACAAGCCACATCTACCCCTTACCCTTTTACACCCATTCCTTAACACTAATAATATGTAACATGCATTTATTTTACATTAATTCATTTTTGTTTTATCCTATCACTACTATGCCTTATGCTTTGAGCTCCTCTTTTTATGCTTTCGTGAATTTGAATGAATCTTTCTTTCTTTCTCTTGGATAGTGAAGCTTTTGAAATATATACTAGCCTTTTGTGTACCTCCCCTATTGCCATTTGTATATTTCTTGCCCATGCTTTATTCAATTCTTTCTCCCTCTTACAGCTTCATATTTGATTTGCCGCTTATCATGCATGTTGGCTTGCCTACATAAAATCAAGTGCATCATATCCTTGTAACTAAAGTACCCATTTCCCACCATTCCCTTACACATTTCAATCAATTTATATTGACAAGATAATTCCTCTTATTCCTCCTTGCTTGAATCTTTTTGTTACTTCATGTTATCCATTTTCCAACTTTCCGTTGTGTATCCTTTGATCATCACCATCTTTATGTGTTGTACGATTCATTGCAATGCTTGCTTTCTTCCTTTCCAAATCTCTTATTTTCCCTTGTATGCCTCTTACATATCTTCATGATACATTTTAACACAGACTTCCAGACCAACTATAACACATCTAGACCAGCAATTACAGACTTCCAGAACATAACACCTCCAAACATTTAACACAGACTCCATAACAAAAACACTACATAAACAGGAAATACACGACTCAATACAAACATTAATGGAATATAATCTGAAGCTTGAGCTGTATCCTTCTTGTCCAGCTTTGCTTCTATTCTTGAGAGCATGAATCTGCAAAAATAAAAGACCTACATTCCTAAAATTTTACCTCTCGTTTTTCCAAGAACCCTTCCCATTATATATATATTAATTCTACTTAGCCTTCTTAATGAATCTAAATTTGATGCTTTCTTTAAAACCTATAGAAAAAGAAAAGAAAAATAGAGCATCCTAACCTCGGTCTATATGAATTAAATACCTTATCACTCTACCCATCTTAAATTAGCTCCCGCCTCAAATTGTGTAAATCACCCCTCAATACCAGGGTGATTTTTTAAGAGATGAGGCCCTTATCTGCATTTAGTTAGTTGCACAAAAATCCAACTGAATCTATCTAAAGAGAAATATAAATTATCAAATGTTATTCTATAATCTTCCTAATATAAGGAAGTTCCTTGCTGTCCAATTTTATTATACCTATATATTTTTTTTGGTAAACTCCATTCATTATACTCTTGATCTCCTCTATTTCTTCCATCCTTGGCTAATCCATATGTTAAAGCATTAGCCTCTCTAAAGATATGTTTTATGGTAAAATCTATTGTTTTTATTTCCTGCAGTATTTCTTCTATTTCATCCTCATATCTCCATATTATTGTCTTTTTATTAATAAAATTTACTACAATTTGTGAATCTATTTGAATACCTATTTTTTTAATGTCACTCTTTTTACATAATCTTATCCCCTCTCTAAGAGCTAATATCTTGTCATGCAGTGCCGATGATGCTTGAAACTTCCTTGTGATGGCTAAAATTAGCTCTCCTTCAGAGTTTCTTATCTCACCCCCTCCTCCTGCTGCTCCAATATCTCTATCAAAGCTACAATCTATATTTAAGGCCAACCTTTCTTCGAATGTTTTTCCCATTTTATACCTATTATTTTAAATTGTTTTGGTTGTTTACCTTTTAGATTCCAATAACTCAAAGTATCTTTATCTAACCTCGTGCCTTGTGTTTTTAAAGAGCAGTCTCCGAAATTTTCCTTGTTTCCTCTTTTATATCCTTCCTGATGGCATCTACTATCATATTGTGACCTTCATATATGTTTTTATTTCTTTCCTTCCAGATGCACAAGATGACTATTAGAGGAACATTATTTTTAATCCATTTTTGTGCAAAGCTTGCAACTTTCAGTTTAAGCCATTTCTAAAGTCTGCATTTCAGAGTAAGCTTTTCATATTTTATTTGCATTTCTATTCCTAGTTTCTTCCATATTTCTACTGCTACTTTACCATGTAAAAAGAGATGATCCAGTGTTTCCATCTCATTTGCACAACAGTCGCATCTGGACACTAGTTGAATTCCCTTCTTTTTTAAATTAATATCAATTGGAATAATATTAGATAATACTTTTCACATAAAAGTTTTAATTTTTTTTGGATTGTCATTTTTCCATGCCCATTTGAACAATGTTTTCTCTTCTTGCTTCTTTCTTATTACATTTTTAACTGATTTAAGTAATAATGTTCCTTCTGGAGGTAATATCCATCTCCATCCGTTTCTAGTGAGTTTAGAATATTTCTTAACTAATTCTCTTTGTTTGAGTATTTGAACCTAAACCTGTGAACTATTACTTTTGTTTTTCTTTTTATTAGTATCATCCTTTATACAGTACTTTGCCCGCACAAATTTAGACCAATAGATGTCATTTTCTTTTAATCTCCACCTTCTCTTGCTTGCCCATGCTTTAGCTAAATAAATGATATTGACAAAGGCCAATCCAGCTTCTTGAACAGGATAACATAAATCTTTCCATTTTTTCCAGTGTAGTTTATATTTACCCTCTTTTCTACCCCACGAAAAGTTAGCTAATACTTTTTCAATCTTTTTAATGAGCTTACATGGGGATTTAATAATCATAATCTTATGCATTAATGTGCTTTCTAAGACATGTTTTATTAATGTTATTCTCCCCCTCGTTCTTAAAAATTCCTCCTTCCATCCCAAAATTTTCTTTTTTAATTTATTTGTTAAAAATTCTAAGTACTCGGTCTTGAATTTACCTTCATACACTAGGTAGCCCAAGTAAACAAATTCTCCTTTTTTATGTGAGAAACCTGTGATTTTTTTAATTTTGTGAGATAATGTAATAGGAGCTTTATAAAATATCATATATTCACATTTTCTTTTATTTAGTTTTTGACCTGTTTCATCTTCTATGCCTTTTAACAAATTAATCAGATTCTATAATGATCTACCACATCCATTGGTGAAGATCATTACATCATCTGCATATGCCAGACAACTCACTAGTAGAGTGTTCTTTGGTTGTCTAAATGTTCCTATCAAACCCTTCACAATTTTATATTTAAAATTAACTATTAGAAGTTCCAAGTAAATATTGAATAATGACAGAGAAAGCAGATCTCCTTGTCTTAAACCTCTAACCGGTTTTATTTCTTCTCCTACTTTTCCATTTGTTATAATTCTAACCCATGTATTTGATATACATCTGTATACCAGGTCTATCCATATTTCAGAGAAGCCCATTTTTCGCATGATAAAACAAAGAATATCCAATTCCACTCTATGAAATGATTTAGATAAATCCAGTTTTATTATTACATTATGACCTCTTGTTTTAGTTTCTATTTCTCTACACATTTCTTTAGCCAAGTAAATATTTTCTATTATCAATCTATTCTTCATAAATCCTGTTTGTTATATTGAGATAATTTTAGGTAAATGATAAGCTAATCTATTCTGTAAAATTTTTGCTAAAATTTTTTATTTTGAATTACATAAACTAATTGGTCTAAATTCCTCCCCTATCTGTAGATTCTCTATTTTTGGGATGAGATCAATGTAAAAACTTTTCCACATCTTTCCTATTTCAGCCCCGCAAAATATACTGTTTATGGCTTTTTTTTATATCTTTTTTAATTATGTCCCAGCAAACCTGATAAAAACAATTATTCCATCTATCAGGGCCTGCTCCACTGTCCCCGTTCATACTAAATATAGCTGTGCTAATTTCTTCTTCTTCAGCAAATTTGATTAGCATGTTGTAATTTTACTTTCTATATTTTGTATCAGCATGTTTCCTTTAAGCTCACTTTTTCCACTTAAATGATTTTTGAAAAACTTTGCAAAATAGTTCTGTATATCTATTTCTTTATCCACCCATTCTTCCTCATTATTTTTATACCCCTAATTCTATGTTTCTGATCTTTGAACTTAGCTACTCTTTGAAAAAATTTTGTGTTTTTATCTCCTTCTTTTAGCCATTTTATTTTAGATTTTTGTTTCCAAAACACTTCTTCCTTTAAAAGTTTTATTTTTAGTTCTGCTTGTGCCTTGCTTAGGGCGCTTCTATTATTTGCATTTTGATCTATTTCAAATTCTAATTCTCTTTTTAATACTAATTCTTCTGCTTCTTTTATATATTTATTTATGTCTCCAAATGTTTCCATGTTCCATTTTTTTAATTCAGATTTTAATCTACTCAGCTTATTATTTAGGGTTTGAATAGGATTTCCTGATGCCTCTTTTTTCCAGGATTCCTTTACAATGTTTAAGAAACTATGATGCAAGCACCAAGAATTTTAAAATCTAAAGAAACCTCATGTGTGGGCAATGTTTTTAATGGTAATTAAAAGTGAGCTATGATCAGAGCAAGTTCTATTTAAATGTTTCACCTCTGTAGAGCCAAAATTCTCTAGCCATTTAAAATTAAATAAAACTCTATCTAATCTTGCCCAAATTGTACCCTTCTTTTTCCAGTTATTACACCATGTAAAAGGTGAGCCTAAAAATTTAGTCTCTATTAAGTTAGTTTTATTTATGATATCATTAAAATGAACCAGAGCTCTCTTATTTGGAACTCTTCCACCCTTCTTTTCTTTAAAGTTTTTTACTATGTTGAAATCTTTCTTTATAAACCAAGGCTTCTTTTCTATAAATATTTTCTACATTTCCTCCCATAATTCTATTCTCTCTTCTCTTTTTTCTTTAGCATAAACTATAATAATTATTTCATTTTCATCTTGACTTAAACTAAATTTTATTAATTAATTAGTTTCTTTTAGTATTTTTATATTTAAATTATTTTTCCACATTATCCATTTTTTACCATTATTATTAGCATACCTATGTTCAAAGCCTAAGAAATCTTTATAATGCCCTAGCTGAATTATATCCACCATAGGTTCGGCTATCAATATAAGATTAATTTTATCCATATATATCAATTTTTTCATTCTATTTCTTGAGGGGAGATTTGCAATTCTACTTATATTTCAGTAAATATAATTATACATTATTTATAAACTTTGCTTGCGCTCTAGTAGCGCATTTTGTTTCATATGTCTTATTTAAGTATTTTTTTTTATTCCTTGGTTTTCGTAAAGAGCTTAAATATCCTCCTCTCTCTCCTTTCCATTCCCTACCCATTTGAATTGCCATTATTTTTAATTCTTCTATTGCCCACTCCTTATTTCCAATTTTTTGTTTAAGTTTTCTATATTTATATCATCTTTATTTATTCTAACTCTATGCTCATTTTCTTCCCCATCTATGTAGAGAGAAGTCAAGCTTCTTATCTCTAGTTCTTCATCTTAATAATCCTCTATAGGGACTACCCAACCTTTATTTTTTTGTTGCTTATTTTTCATATAAAGTCTTGTTCTTCTATTTAGATCTGCAATTTTCTTAATCATTTCTCTCATCTTTCTATCTTCTATATTAAGTGTTTCCCTATCTTCTTCATCATTAACCTTCTTGTATTCAATTAACTTTAATTTTTCTCCATCACCTTTCTGTTCTTCTAGTTGAGCAGTTTGTATGATTTGAGATTTTTTTTGATATTTAAGCATCTCTCCCCTCCTTCATGCTGCCATTATTTGCCCATCCATCCTATGCCTTTCTTCTGCCTTCTTTTTTCACCAAGAAATCATCTATACTATGACCCATTTTTCCTGCAACATAAGCAGAATGATGAGAGGTTTTCTGGAACAACTTGCTACCGGAAACCTCCACCATCCATGTCTCTTATCCATATACGAGAAGGGATGGGCTTCTGTAAATCTACCTTGACACAAATTCGTGCTACACTTGGTCTGGAAAGTGTAGTAGTGGAACCTTCAAGTAGAAGAGGAGAACCCAGAATACAAGCAATATGATATAGAGCATATTTATCAAAAAAGTGTATCAGGAGCATGGGAAACAGAAACCATACCGGAGCCACCGACGATTCTTCATTCGTAGTGAAATTATGTGTCCATTTGAATGTTCTCATGGGATAACCCATGATATGCCAGATGCCTTTCAACAATAATCTATGAAAATCCTCCTCCGGATGTAATTGCAATAGAACGTGCTTATCATCAATAAGACCAATTTTAATCAATGTTTTAAGCTTCAATGAATCAAAACAAGCATGAACATCATCAATGCATAGTTGGCCATGTTAAAATTTGCCCACAAGAGTATGTTTATGAGGCCCAATGAGCTTCTGAATGTCTTCGGCATAAAACAGTATTGAGGGTTCCTCGATATTTTTTGCATGAATTTTCGAAGAAGATGATACTGTGCGTGCGGTTTTTTTTTTAAATTCCGAAAAGGATTTCTTATTTTCTAAGTAATCCATTTCCTTCAAAATAAGCTTAAAATCTACTTCTTCTCCCTCAAAATTTGCAATTTCTTTTTCTAGAAAGCTATGTCTCTCTCTCTAAGTGTTGAGAGCATTTTTCAAAGAAAAAGACCCCATTTTTTAACTCTTCTTCCTCTTTATTATGTTCTACTTCTTCCTCTTCTTTTTCGTCCTTCTTCTTCTTCTTTATCTTATTTTTTTAATTTTTCTACTTTTGCTATTTCTTTTACTTCTGCCACCACTTCATTTCTTCTCCTACTCCTTTCCTTATTATTCTTTTTTTCCTTCATCATGCTCTTCTTCATCTTCTTCTACAAGTACTTCTTATTTTTTTTATTCTTCTATTTATTCTTCTTCTTTATCTTCTTCTTCTTCTTATTTCTCTTCTACTTCTTCATCTACTTTTTATTATTCTTCTTATTATTCTACTTTTTATTATTCTTATTCTTCTTCTTCTTTTTTCTACTTCTTCATTCTCTTTTTCTTTTTCTTCTTCTTTCTCTTTTTCTTCTTCTTTCTCTTTTTCTTCTTCTTCTTCTTTCTTTTCTTCATCATCATCATCTTCTTTTTATTTTTCTACTACTTCTTCTTTTTCTTCATCTTCTTCTTTTTCACATTCTTCTACTTTCTCATCTTCTTCCTCTTCTTTGTACTCTTCTTCTTCTTCTTCTTCTTCTTCTCCTTCTTCATATTCTTTTTCTTCTTCATTTCTTCATATTCATCATCAACAACAACATCATCATCTTCTTCTTCTTCTTTTTCTTCTTTTTCCTCTTCTTTTACTTCTTCATTCTTTATCTTATTTTTCTTTCTACTCTTTATATTCTTATTCTTCTACTTCTTCTATCTCTTATTCTTCTTCTTATTCATATTCTTCTTATACTTCTTCTTCTTCTTCTACTTCTTCAACTTATTATTATTATTATTCTCTTTCTTCTTCTTCAACATTTTATCCTTCTTCTTCTTCTTCTTTTTGTACTATATTTTATTATTACTATTATTATTCTTCTTTCTTTATTTTTTCTATTCTTCTAATTATTATTATTATTATTCTTCTCTTCTTCTTCTACTTCTTCTTCTTCTTCTTGTTTTTTTTCTTCATTTTCTTATTTGTAATTTTCTTCTCCTTCCTCTATTTCAACTTTTTCTTTTTTTTTTCTTCTTTTTCTTATTTTTATTCACCATCTTCTTCTACTTCTTCTTCTCCTACTTCTTCATCTTCTTATTCCTTTGTCTTCTTCTTCCTCCTCTTCTTCTTCTTCTTCCTTTTCTTTTTCTTCTTCTTTTTCATTTCTTTTTTGTTCTTCAACGTGTTCTTCTTCTTCTTCTACATCTTCTTCTTGTTATTATTTTTCTTCTTATTCTTACTCTACCTCTTCTTCTTATTCTCTTCTTCTACTTCCTCTTCCTTATTTTTATCTTTTTTATATTCTTCCTTTTGTTCTTTCTCTTCCTCCTCCTCCTTTACTTTTTCTATCTAATACTTTTCTATATCTTTTTCATCTACTTCCTAGTCATCATCATAATCATCATCATCATATTCTTCTTCTTCTACTGCTTATTTTTATTATTATTATTCTTATTTTAATTTTTATTCTTCTTCTTATTTTTTGTATTCTTCTTCTACTTTTAATTCATTTTCTTCCACCTCCTCCTCTTTTTCTTCTTCTACTTCCTCTACCTCTACTTCTTCTTCTCTTTTTATTCTTCCTCCTAGTCCATTTCTTCTTCTTATTCCTTTTCACATTCTTCTTCTTATTCCTTTTCACATTCTTCTTCTTTTCTTATTCTTATCCTCCTTCTATTCTTCCTTTTCCTCTTCTTCTTCTTATTCTTATTCTTTCTCTTCTTCATCTTTTTATTCTTCCTCTTCTTCACCTTCTTCTTCTTCCTCCTCTTAATCATTTTCTTCATCCTCTTCTTTTTTTTTTCTTCTTCAGCTTTTTCTTCTTCTACTTCATATTTTTTTTTTCATTTTCATCTTCTTTTTTATTTTCATCTTCTTTATGTTCTTTTTTATTAGTTTTTTTTTCTACTTTTCTTCTTCTTTTATTTTTTATTCTTCTTCATTTTCTTATATTTCTTCTCTCGATCTTCTTTTTCATCTCTTCATCATCATCATCATGATCGCATTCTTCTTTTTCTAATTCTAATTATTCTTATTCATCTTTTTGAACTTACTCTTCATCATATTGACCATCTTATATTTCTAATTCTAATCCATCTTCTTCTTTATCTATGGCGTATTCTTCTTCTTTTTATACTTCTTCTTCACCTCCATCTTATTATTCTACTTTTTATTCTTCAACTTCTTTTTTTTATTTTTTTTATTCATCATCATCTTCTATTACTTCTTCTTCGACTTCTTCTTCTTTTTTATTCTTCTTACTTTTCTTCTTATACTTATTCCTTTTATTTTTTTGTTCCGCTTCTTATTCTTTTTTTTCTATTTCATCATCATTGTCTTATTCTTCTTCTTTTTGTTGTTATTATTATTATTTTTCTTATTCTTCATCAACTTCTTCTGTTTCTTCTTCTTCCACAACTTCTTCTTATTCTACTTTTTTTTCTTCTACAAATTATTCAAACTTTTCTTCTACTACTACTTCTTATTCTTATTCTTCTTCTTCTTCTCCTTCTTCTACATTTTTATCATCAATAACTACTTCTTCTACTTCTTCAACTTTTTCATATTCTCCTTTTTCTTATTATTTTTATTATTGTTATTATTATTATTATTATACTTCTTCTTCACCTTCATAAACATCATTTTCTTCTTCTTCTTCTTAATATTTTTTTTGCATTTTCTTCTTCTTATTCTTATTCTTCTTTATGTTTTTAATCCTATTCTTTTTATTATTATTATTCTTCTTTACTTCTTTTTATTCTTCTTATTCTTCAAAGACTTAATCTTATTTTTCTAATTATTCTTATTATTCTTTTTCTGAATATTTTTCTTCTACAACTTCCTTTTCTTCTTCTTCTTCTTCTTCTTCTTCTTCTGCTTCTTCTTCATCTTCTTCTTTTTCTTATTCTTCTTGTAATTGTTTTTTTCCTCTACCTATTCTTGTTTTTCTTCGTCTTCTTCTTTCTCCACTTATTAGTATTATTATTATTATTCCTCTTCTTCTTTTTATCTTTTTTTTTCATCTTTTCTTCTTATTTTCCTAATTCTTATTTGACATACTCTTTTTCTACTTTTTCATCATCTTCATCTTTTTTCACTTATACTTTTTATTCTTCCTCTTCTTATCCCACTTCTACTTTTCATATTCTTCTTGTTATTATTAATAATATTATTATTATTTTCATCTTTTTACTACTTCATCATCATCATCATCTTCTCTTTATTTTTTTCTTCTTCTTTATACTCTTCTTCTTTTTATTCTCCCTCATCTTCTTTTATTGTTCGATTCTTCTTTTATTTTTCTTTTCTTCTTCATCTTCTTTTATTATGATTCTTCTTCTTTTTATATATTTTTTTTATTTTTCTTCATCGTCAACTTCTCCTTCTTCTTATTAATTTTTTACATCCTATTCTTTTTCATAATCATCATCTTCTTCTTTTTAGTTTTCAACTTCTTCTTTGTATTCTTCTTCTTGTTCTTCTTCATCTTCTTTGTCTTCTTCTTGTTCTTCTAATTTTTCTTTTTCTTTTTTTCTTCCTTTTCTTCTAATTCTTCTTCATCTTCTTCTACTTCTTCTTCATCTTCTTCTACTTTTTCTTTATTTTCTTCCAATTCTTATTCTTTTATTTTCTTCTTTTATCTCTTCCTTTTAATCTTTTTATTCTTTTTCTTATTTTTTTTGTTATTTTTCTTATTTTTCTTATTTTTATTGTTCTTCTTCTTATACTTCTCTTTTTTCCTCTTCTTCTTCTTCTTCTTTCTATTTGTATCCTTCTTATTCATCCTCTATGTCTTCTTCTTTTAATTCTTCTTTTTCTTTCTATTCATCTTCATCTTCTTATTATTCTTTATTCTTTTGTTCGTCATAATCTTTTTCTTCTACTTCTTCTTCATATTTTTCTTCTTCTTCATTTTCATCATCTTCATCTTTTTTTACTTCTTATTTTTCTTCTTTGATTTCTTCTTCTTCTTCTGTTTTTTCTTCTTCTTCTTCTTTTTCTTCTTCTTCTTCTTCTACTTCTTCTAATTCTTCATATTCTTCTTTTTCTTCTTTTTCTTCTTTCTCTTTTCTTTTATTCTTCTTCCTTTTCATTTTCTTCTTTTCTACTTTTTTTTATTCTTCTACTTATTATTCTTTTTCTTCATAATCATCTTTTTCTTAATCATCTTCTTCTAATTCTTTTTAATTATTTTTTTCATCTTCTTTTTAGTTTTCCATGTATTGTTCTCCTTATACTTCTTCTTCTTTTCCTCTTCTTCTTCTTTTCCTCTTCTTCTTCTACTTCTTATTTTTTTTATTTTTTTTATTATTCTTATTATTTTGTCTCCTTCTTCTATTACTATTTCTTCCTACCAATATTTTTGTTCTTCTTCTTCCTCTTCTTCCACTTCTTATTATTTATATTTTTCTTCATCTTCTTCATTTTTTTTCTTCTAGTTCTACTTCTTCTTATTTTCTTTCTTTTTTTCTTATTTTTTTCTTTTCATCATCATCATCTTCTTTTTCTTCCTCCTCCTCTTCTTCTTCTACTTATTATTAATTCTTCTTCTACTTCTATTAATTTTTCTTCTTCTTCTTATTAAACTTCATCTTCTTCATCATCATCTTCTTCTTATTCTTCTTTTTCTTTATCTTCTTTTTTTTCTTCTATTTTTGTTTTCTTCTTTATCTTCTTTTTCTTATTTATCTTCTTTTTCTTCTACTTCTTCAGCTTCTTTTTTTCCATATCATCTTCTTACTCTTCCTCTTCTTCTTATTCTTCTTCTTCGTCTTTTTCTTATTTCCTTTCTTCTTCTTCCTATGTGAATTCTTCTTCATCTACATCATCATCATCTTATTCTTAATTTCTTTTTTTTTCTTCTTTTTCTTTTTCTTTTTCTTTTTCTTTTTTTCTTCTTCTTCCTCTACTTCATTTTCTTCTTTTGATTATTTTTCTTCTTCTTCTTCATATTTTTCATTTTATTCTACTTCTTTTTCATCTTCTACTTTTCTTTTTATTCTTACTATTCTTCTTTTTCCACTTCTTCTTGTTCTTCTTATTATTCTTTATCTTTCTCTTCTTCTTTTTTCCACTTCTTCTTGTTCTTCCTATTATTCTTTATCTTTCTCTTCTTCTTCTTCTTCTTCTTCTTCTTCTAATTCTTTCTCTTTTCCTTCTTCTTCTTCGTCTTCTTTCTCTTCTTCTTCTTTTTTTTCTTTTTTTTGTATTATTCTTTTTATTCTTCTTATTTTTATTCTTCTTCTTTTTTTTATTCTTATTATTCATCTTATTCTTCTTCTTTTTATTCTTCTTATTTTTTTTCTTCTTCCATTTATTCTTCTTATTAATATTCTTCTAGTTCTTCAACATTATCATCAACTTTTTGTTCTTTTTATACATTTTCTTTAATTTTTTTTAATCAACATCTTGTTTGACTTGTTCTACTTCTTCTACTCCATCATCATCATCATTATCAACTTCTTCTTCTTCTTTAACTTCTTCTTCTTCTTTGTCTTCTTTTTCTTCTTCCTCTTATACTTCTTCTTCATCTTTTTATTCATCTTTTTATTCTTCAACTTCCTATTTTTCTTCTACTTCTTCTTATTCTTCTTCCTTTTTTTATTCTTTTTTTTCTTCTTCTTCTTAGTATTCTTCTTATTCTTCTTCTTCTTAGTATTCTTCTTATTCTTCTTCTTCTTTGTCATCTTAGTTTTCTACTTCTTTTTGTTATTATTGTTCTTATTCTTCTTTTTCCTATTCATTTTACGCATCTTCTTTTCTTCTTTTTCTTCGTCTTCATATTGTTTCACTTCTAGTTCTTCTTCTTTTTTAATTCTTCTTCAACTATTATTATTATTATTATTATTATTCTTTTTCTTTTTATTCTTCTTCCACTTATTAATTTTTTTTCTTCTACTTCTATTTCTTTTATTCTTCTTCTTCTTCCTTTTCTTCTATTTTTATTCTTCTACTACTTTTTCTTTATTTCCTTCTTCTACTTCTTCTTATTCTTCTATTTATTCTTTTTTTCTTCTTCTTCATCAAACTTTCTTCTTCTTTTTTTTCTACTTCTTCTTCTGCTTCTTATTCATCTTCTTCTTATCCGCCTTTTTTCTTCTTCTTCCTCCTATTCCTCATTTTTTTTGTTCTTCTTCTTCTTTTTTATTTTCTTTTTATTTTCCTATTCTTCTTTTCTTCTTCTACTACTTCATCCTCTTCCTCTAAATCTTCTACTACTTTTTCTTCTCCTTTTTATTGTTTATTCTTTATTCTCTTTCTTTTTTGTTTTCTTATTATTCTATTTCTTCTTCTTACTATTCATTTTCTTCTTCTTCTTTTTTCTTCTTCTTCTTATTCCTCTTCTTATTCTTCTTCTCACTTTTATTCATTTTGTTCTTCATATTCTTTTTCATTATCATCATTTTTCTCTTTACCTTTTTATTTTTTCTTTTTCTTCTTCTTTATCTTCTTATTCATCTTCTTCTTATTCTTCTTATACGTATTATTCTTCTTCTTATTCTTATTATTCTTCTTCTTATTCTTCTTCTTATTCATATTCTTCTTTTTATAGTTCTTTTTTTTCTTCCTATTCTTCCTCTTCTTCCTCTTCTTCCTCTTTCTTATCTTTTTCTTCTTCTTCATTTTCTTGTTATTATTATTATTTTTTCCCCATCTTATTCTTCATCATCACCTTCTTCTTCTTTTTCCTTTTTTTCTCCTTTTTTTTCTTATTTTTTCTCATCTTCTTTTCTTCTTCTTCTTCTTCTTCTGCTTATTTTCTTCTACTACTACTTCTTCTTCTTCTTCTTCATCTTTTACTTATTCTTCTACTTTTTAATCTTTTTTTTTTCTTATTCTTCTCCTTCTTCTTCCTCTTTTCTACTACTTCTTCTTTTTCTTGTTATTCTTCCTCTTCTTCTTCTTTATTTTCTTCTTGTTCTTCTTCTTCTTGTTTTGTTGTAAAACTTTTATCTTCATATTCTTATTTGCTTTCTTCTTGTTCTTGTATTTCATTATCTTTTCTTCTTCTCATTTTTTTCTTCCTCTTTTACGTCTTATTCTTCTTCTTATTCTTTTCATTCTTCTTCTAATTTTTCATCTTCTTCATCTTCTTCTTCATTTTCACATTATTCCTCTCATTTTGCATCTTCCTATTATTCTTTAATTTCTTCTTTTTAATGTTTTTCTTTTCTTCTTCTCTTGTTCATCTTCATCTACTTTATCTTTCTTTTTATATTCTTCTATTACTTTTTCTTTTTCTACTTCTTCTTCTTTTTCTTATTATTCTTTTACTCATTTTTATTATTATTATTATTATTCTTCTTCTTCTTCTTTTTCTTTTTCTTTTTCTTTTTCTTTTTCTTTTGCTTCTTCTTCTCTTCTTTTTTTTTCTTCTTCCTCTTCTTCATCTTCTTTCTCTACTTCTTCTTCCTCTACTTCTTCTTTCTCCTCCTCCTCCTCTTCTTTTTCTTTAACTTCTAACTCATCATCTTCTTCTTCTTTTACTTTTTATTATTTTTCTTCTTCTTCATCTTTCTTTATGTCTTCTTCTACTACTACTTCTTCTTCTTATTTTTATTCTTCTTATTGTGTTTTTCTTATTATTATTATTATTATTATTATTCTTCTTCTTCTTCCTCTTCCTCTGTCTCTTTTTCTTCTTTTTCTTCTTCTTCTTCTTCTTCCTATTCCTCTTTTTATTCTTTTTATTATTATTATTATTATTCTTCTTCTTCATCTTTTTTTTCTTCTTATTCTTCCCCTTCTTCTTCTTCTTCTTCTTCTTCTTCCTCTTCTTCCTCTTCTTCCTCTTCTTCTTCTTCCTCTTCTTCCACTTCTTCTTGTTCTTCTTTTTATTCTATTTCTTCTTATTTTTCTTTTTCATCTTATACACCTTCTTTTTCTCCTTCTTCTTCTACTTCTTCTTGTTCATCTTCTTCATATTCATCTTAATATTTATCTTCTTCATATTTCCCTTCCTCTTTTTTTTTCTTCTTTTTTTTTCTTTTTCTTCTTCTTTTATTCTTCTTCTTCTACTTTTTTAAAAGTTTATTTTATTATTATAGCCTTCTCTATTTTTTTGAACGAATACCCTTTATACAAGCTATATTTATGTTATCCTTTACCCTTTTAGAACCCCATCTAATCACTAGACTCAAAATATTAAACATTACAAAGTCATTCCATTTAAACTCTATACATTATCCTCCATGTACAACCTTATTCTTTAATGTGAACACTTTAAGCATTGGAGATTCTGATATGCCATTTTCCTTTCTTTCAATTTGCTAAGGCATCTACTCATGCTGTCTATTCTGCTCCGGCTTTGGTGCCTGTGGTTTTTGCCTCCGAGTAGTGGACTCCTTAATGATTCCAAGCTATGCTAAAGTGCCTGCTTCTGCCTACCCCATAGGGTGTTCCTCCTTTTAATGCCTCTTCCCATGCATTCAAAATAAAAATACCAAGCTTTCAATTTTTTATACAGAGTTAGACAATTTGACTACCCACCCCCTCTATTACCCTTACATCACAGAACAGAAAAACAAAAGTCCCAGCAAGACCATAGAATAGCAAAACAGAAACACAACTTGGTAGATCCCCATTCGGTTGTTGCCTTGTAGCTCTCCCTCCATTTCTGCTATCCTATTTTACTCCACATCTACCTTTCTTCTGCTCTGCACATATGATAATCTCTTGCCTCCTAAACTACAAATTCCAAAGCAACCTACTTGTCACCCAATAATTGTTACAGAGTTTATACACTTTTCCACCCATTTTCCCTTTATTCCATCCCATAATCACCATTGTAGCAGAAATAAATAAACAACCAAATTGACTATTTTAATATTAACAACCCTCCTACTCATAGACTTTTCAAAAAACTGCTCCAGCCCCCATTCTACTCTAGCCACTATCTGCCGAGCTTTCTATTGCTCATTTCTATCTTTGCTAAAACCAACTTCTACAAGGACAAGCTGAACAAGCACAACACAAAACCAAGCATAATCCTAACATTTTTAACACTAGAAATTAGCAAAACCCTCCCTCTAGATACAACCTATTAAGGCAATCCCCCACCCTTTCCATTTTCACCGAAAATCATGCCACCAAACCTCAACACTATGCTGCCTACTCTTCTCATAGAGGCAGCATATCATAAGCCCCTATTATACCCTTTTCTTCATTCCCTCAAGCTCTTCCTTTCCATCCCTCCTCTAGAATCTGAAGCTAGCTGCAAAACCACTAACAAAGTAATCCATTATTCCTAACATCAACAATACCCTTCTGAAACCTAGGAGGTCTACCTCTTCCAACACCTACCTTTACTTGCTCTAGTAAGTATTCCCCATATGTTTCAACCTTTACCTGCAATTAAAAGCGAAAAAAAAACATACATCTGAAACCCCACTATTTTCCCCCTTTTTCTACATTTTCCTGATGCCAACTAGAGCATCTTTATCCTTGCAGACTCTGACATATGGGTAAGCCATTTTATCTATCCTTGACATGTCTTTTAATCTATTTGGAATAGTCTCCCCATTGAATTCTTGTGGGCCTCTGTGCAAGCTTTCTTTTGCTAGCTTGTCTGCTAGTGTATTTGTCTCCCTATACTTGTGAGTAATTGTAGCTTTCACTTCTTTCATATGTTCTTTAATGTCATATATATCTTCTTTATATCTTTACATCTCCATTCTTTTTGTGGCAAGCCCAACTAAAAGACTTGAATCCACCCGAATTTGAATATCTTTAAGTTTAGGCCCTTTGCAAATTTGCAGTCCACTAAGTAGAGCATTATCTCATAATGTAAAAATGAGTTGGCCTTTCTAGCTATTGTGAATGCTTTTATTATCTTGCCATGTGGGTCCCTTATTACTCCTACCACTACCCTCATATCCCTATTAAAATTAACATCTGTGCAGAGAGCAATCTTTCTTATAAGTTGTTTTTTCTATATAATTCTTTTTAAGCCCAGCCACCTCTCTTTTTTAAGTGACAATCTCCATGCTCCTTTCAAGTCTTTTGGAGCCTTTATATTTTAATAGCTTTAATAGGCTTAATGGCAGATATAATTGAAATCTCCCTTTTTATATCCTTCAGTATTTCATAGGAGTTCATCCAGATACCTTCAAATCTGTTCTTGTTTCTTGCTTTCCATATGCACCAAATAATAACAAGTGGGATGTTTCCAAGCCAAGTGTGCACTTTGTTTTTGGAGTTATCACTGCTCCAGCTTGCGAATCTATCTTTTAAATTTTTTAATTTCTATTGGATTTGAATAAAATTTCAAGCTGACTCCATACTTCCTTTACTAATTTTCCTTTTGAGAATAAGTGATATATGCTTTATACTACTGAAAAGCAGCATTTAGTAGATGTTTATGTCTTTCTTATGTATATTAGTATCCACTAGTGTAACTTCTAAGAGAGTCTTCCATATGAACATCTTCATTTTTTGTGGAGTATCACTTTTCCAAGGCCATTTAAAGCTAGGTTGCAACATATTTTTACTTCTTATCAGTTCTTTTGATGATTTTGGGGTAAAATTCTCTTGTGCATTTAGAGTCCATTTCTTGCCACTTCTATTTTATCTGGAGTGTGCTTCCACAAGCTCTTTTTGTTTTAACATAGCCTTCCAAGCCCTAGATGCTTTTCTTCATATCTTTGTGGGGCTCCTTACCCAATCCGTATTTAGCACGATAAAAATTGCCCAGAGGCTTTAATTTTTTTCAGCCTCCACCAGCTTTTGCAGGCCCATGTGCTGGCTATACCTGTAAATCTAGTGAAGCCCAGTCCTGCCTCCTCTTTAGGATGGCATAGGGCCTCCCATTTCTGCCAATGTAACCTTGGCTTTCTTTCCTTCTTGCCCCACAGCATCCATTTTGGCCCCAGTTGAACATTCCGCATGAAGTTGTCCATTTCATTTTCCAAACTCTTTAAGACCTTTTTTGGAGGATGAATGGCTGTTAAGATGTTTGCGAGTGAACCTTGCAACGCAAATGAAATTAAGGTGATTCTTCCCCCCAAGCTTAACAGGTTTTCCTTCCATCCTGCTATATTTCTTCTCATTCTCTTTATTAAATAACTTAAGTACTCTTTCCTTAACCTGCCTTCGTGTATCGGGCAGCCCATATTCTTTAAGGGGCCTTTCTTTTGAGTGAAACCAGTGATGTTTTTAACTCTTTGAGCTACCTTATCCAGGGCTTTAGCTGCTCTCATGAACTGGCATTTCCTTTTATTCAAGATCTATCCCATCTCCTCTTCTAGTGCTTGCAATATCTCCATCAGATTTATGTTGCTACTAGTATTTGTGAAGATAATCACATCATTTGCATATGCCAAGAAACCCACTTGAAAAGTATTTTTTGGTTGCCTAAATGCTAGTATTTATCCTTCTCTCATTCTCTCTTTTAGCTTTAGAAGCAATAATTTCAGGTAAATGTTAAAGAGATAAGGTGATAGTGGATCACCTTTCCTTAACCCTCTTCCTGGCTTAAATCCATCTCCTTTTGACCATTTATTATAATTCTAACCCATATGCTCGAAATACATCTGTACATTAGATTTATCCAAATTTTGGATAAACCCATTTTCCACATTGCGCAGCATAAAGTAGCACATTCCACCCTATCAAAAGCTTTTGACAAGTCTAATTTTAGTGCCACATTATGACCTCAAACATTAGCTCCAATGTCTCTCATCATTTCTGATGCTAAGCTTATATATTCTATCATTAGCCTATTTTAAACAAAGCTTGATTGTTCATGTGAGATAATTTTTGGGAAAATATCACTTAGCATGTTTTGCAATGGCTTAGCTAGAATCTTGTAAACCACATTACATAGGCTGATCGGTCGGCACTCTTCACATTTCTATGGTTTTTTTATATTTGAGATGAGTACAATAAAGGAGCTAGCCCATGCTTTAGTGATATTTGCTCTTATAAATATTTATGTGATTGTCTGAGTTAGATCTTTTTTGATGATGTGCCAGTAGTATTGGAAGAAAGCATTGTTCCATCCATCTGGACCTGCTGCACTTTCTTTGTTCATGCTATATACAGCTATCCTTACTTCTTATTCTTTTAAGAAGTCTGCTAGGTTAGTGTTTTCCTCTTATGACACTTGGTGCTTCATTACATACATTAGGGTGTCCCCTCCAAGCCTTTCGTTCCCACATAGGTGTTTTTGAAATATTTTTTTAGGTAGGGTTTTATCTCCTCTTCCTTCTCCACCCAGGCTCCTTTTGAGTTTTTTAAGCGTTTAATTTTCTATTTTTGGGATTTGATTTTTTCCATTGTGTGAAAGAATCATGTATTATTTTTGCCTTCCTTGAGCCACTTAATTTTTGCTCTTTGTTCCAGAAGTCCTCTTTCATGTGTAATCTAAGCCTTAGTTCTACCTCTGCTCTACTTAGATCCTATCTACTCACCTCTTTTTGGTCTCTCTCATACTCTAATTCACACCTTGCCACTTTTTCTTCAGCCTATGTGATACTTTTATTGATATTTCCAAAAGCCTCTTTATTCCATTTACATAGGCTAATTTTTAACTTGTGCATCTTGATTGCTAGCATTTGCAGAGGGTTTCCTGCAGTAGGTTCTAACCAATAGTTCTTTACTATAGTTTCAAAATATCTATGTAGACCCCACATATTTTGAAATTTAAAAGTTTTGACTGGCCTCTAATTTATTTGGAAAGTCAGGAGCATTGTGCTTTGATTGAAACAAGGTCTGTTTAAATGTCATATATTTGTTGCTCCATGCAAGGCCACCCATTTTCATTATACATACCCCTATCCAATCTTACCCATATAGCTCCTCGCTTCTTCCAATTATTGCACCATGTATATTTTGATCCCAAGAAATCTGCTTCCATAAGATTTGCATCGGCAATCACTCCATTAAACTGTGTCATTTCCTTTTTTGAGGAACTCCCCCCTTTCTTTTCACTGGAGTTTCTAATCACGTTAAAGTCACTTCCAATGATCTATGAAAGATTCTTTGATGCTACTCCATCATCTCCTGCTATAGCCTCTTCCTTTCTTCTTTAGTATTTTTTGCATATACTACCAAGATTAGCTCCTCTATTTCATTGTTAAATTTAAAGTGTATTATAGACTCCATGTCTTTTAAAACTATACTTTCTAACCTATTATCCCACATAATCCATATTTTCTCATTTAGGTTCATCATGGCTTTATCAAATCCCATTAATTTTTTATATTTAGCTAGCTGATTTTTATCTATCATAGGCTCAGCTATAATAATTTTTTTTACTTTATAAATTTTAATAATGTTTTTATTTCTATTTAGAGAGGGTGCATTTGCCACTTCTCTTATGTTCTAGTAAATGCATCTATCTATTAAAGGCGGATTTAGCTTGTGCTCTCATCGTGCATTTCGAATCATATTTAATATTCAAGTACTTCATATTCCTTTGTGGTTTTATGGAGTTGGTTTCTCGAACCGGCTCCAATCGTAATTCTTTAAAATTTTTTCTGAGATATAAAGCCATTATTTTAATTTCTTTCATTTCTTTTTCTCCTGTGTATGAGTCCCACTTCCTTGTAGCCATTTCCAAGTCATCTTTAAGCTTGCTTGTGTCCATCTCACTTTTAACCTTACTTTAATAATAAATATTGCATGGTCCCCTTAGTAATGTTTGCAAATTACTTCTTATTTGTTAAGAAGTCATTTTTATCAGTTTTAGCTTCAAAATGAGCTTGTTTTGCTCAATAATGAAAATTTTCTCTCTCTAGAAATAGTACTTTCTATCTTTAGAAGATGATAGCATTTTTATAAAAAAACCATTTTTTCTTTTTTTTCATCATCTTCTACTTATTCTTATTATTATTCTTCTTATTTTTTTTATACTTCTTCATCTTAAAATTTTTGTTCTTCTTCTTTCACCTATTCCACTTCTTATTCATCTTCTTTGATTTAATCTTCTTCATCATTATTTACTTTTTATTTTTGTTTTATTATTCTTCATAAACTTATTCTTTTTATTCCTCTTCTTCTTCTTTTTCTTCTTTTTCTTCTTTCTATTCTTCTTCTTTTTCATAATCTTTTTATTCTACTATATCATCATCTTTTTTTTCGTCTTTATATTCCTCATCTTTTTTTCTTCGTATTAACCTTCTTCTATTTCTTCTTTTTCCTCTTCTTTTTCTTCTTCCATTTCATCTTCTTCCTCTTCTTCTTTTTCTATTTCTTCTTCTTATTCTTATTCAAATACTTCATTTTCTTTTTCTTCTTCTCATTCTTCCTCTCCCACTTCCACTTCTTCTTTCTCTACTTCTTATTTTTTTTATTCTTATTTTTTATATTCATCTTATTCTTTTTCTTCTTCATTTTATTTTTATTTTTCTTATTCTTCCATTTATTCATCTTCTTCTTTTATTTTTTCTACTTTTTCTTCTTCTTCTTTTATTTTTTTTTCTTATTCTGATTTTCTCCTTTTTTTTCTTTTTTTTTCTTTTTTTTCTTTTTTTTTCTTTTTTTTTCTTTTTCTTCTTCATATTTATTCAGTTATTATTCTTGATCTTCGGCTTCTATTTCTTCTTTTTTTTCTTCCTCTTCTTATTCTTATTCTTCTTATTCTTATTCAATCATCATTTCCTTCTTCATTTTCTTCTTCTCTTATCTTCTTCTTTTTCTTCTTCTTCTTCTTCTTTTGTCTTCTTCTTCTTCTTCTTCTACTTCTTCTTAGTCTTATTCTTCTTCATCTTGCTATAATTCCTCTTCTTTAACTTCTTCATTATATTTTTCATCATCTATTTCTTCTTCTTCTTCTTTTTCTTTTTCTTCTTCTTCTTAGTAATCTTCTTTCCTTTTTATTTTTCTTCTTCTATTTCTTGTTTTTTAATCTTTTTGTTCATTATTTTTTTCATCTTCTTTTTTTTTCATCTTCTTTGTAATCTTCTTATCGTTTATCTTCTTCTTTTTCTATTTCTTCTTCTTATTCTTTCTCTTTCTCCATCTTCATCTTTTTCTAATTATTCTTGTTCTCATTCTTTTTCTTCTTATTTATCTTATTTTTGTTTTTCTTCTTTTTTTTTTGTTTTTCTTCTTTTTCTTCTTCTTTTTTTTTTCTTCTTCTTCTTCTTTTTGTTTTCTTCTTCTTGTTCTTCTTTTTTTTTCTCTTCCTCTTATTCTTATTCTTCTTCCTCTTTGGCTTCTTCTTCTTCTACATATTTCTTTTCTAGTTTCTCTTTTTTACTTATTATTATTATTCTTCTTCTTTTTCCTCTCCTCCTCTTCTTTTTCTTCAAATTCTATTTATTCTTCTTTATTTCATTAGCTTATTATTCTTTTTCATCATATTCTTTTTCTTCTACTACTTTTACATCTTCTTTTACTTCTTAATCATCAACTTCTTCAGCATATTCTTATTTTTCATCATTATCATCATCATCATCAGCTTATACTTCTTCTTCTTCTTTTTCTATTTCATCTTTTTCTTTTTCATCATCATCTTCTTCTTTCTCTATTTTTTCTTCTTATTCTATTCATTCTTCTTTAACTTCTTATTTTTTTTCTTCTTTTTATTGTTCTTCTTCTTCCTCTTCTTCTTCTTCTTCTTCTTCCACTTTTCCTTATTCTTCTATTTTCTCTTCCTCTTCCAATTCTTCTTCTTCTTCCCCTTCCTCTAATTCACAATCTTCGTCTCCTTCCTCCACTTCTTTTTTTATCTTCTACTTTTTATCGATCATCATCATCATCTTTTTCTTCTTGTTCTTTTTTTTTCTTATTTTCCATTTTCTTTTTCTTATTCCTCATCTTTTTTTTCTTCATCCTCATCTTATTTTACTTCTTTGTCATCATCTCATTTTTTTTCTTCATATTATTCATCTTCATCAACTTCTTCTTTTCTTTTCATCTTTTTATTTTTTTATATTCTTCCTTTTCTTTATATTCTTCAATTACTTCATCATCATATCATCTTCTTCTTCTTTTTCTACATCTTCATATTTATATTCTTGATCATCATCTTCTTCTTCTTATTATACTTCATTTGACTTTTAATCATCATTATCATCATTATCTTCTACTTCTACTTCATCTTATTCTGAGTTTTATTTCTTCTTCTTCTTCCACTTTTATTTATTTTTCTTCTTCCTCTACTACTAGTTCTTCTTTTTTTTCTCCACCTCTTTCTTTTTTTTCTCCTTCTCCTTCTTTTTTTTCTCCTTATTTTTTTTATTCTTGTAATTCTTCTACTTCTTGTTTTTTTCTTCTTCAACTTTTTTTTTCTTCTTCTTCATCTTATTTCTCCTCTTCTTTTTATTCTTCTTTTCTTCTTCTTCTTTTTCTTCTTATACTTCTTTTTTTTCTTCTTATGTTACCTCTTCCTCTTATTATTATTATTATTATTATTATTATTATTATTATTATTCTTCTTCTTCTTCTTCTTCTTCTTATTCTTTTTCTTCAACTTTTTTTTTCTTCTTCTTCATCTTATTTCTCCTCTTCTTTTTATTCTTCTTTTCTTCTTCTTCTTCTTTTTCTTCTTCTTCTTCTTTTTTTTCTTCTTATGTTACCTCTTCCTCTTATTATTATTATTATTATTATTATTATTATTATCATTATTATTATTATTATTCTTCTTCTTCTTCTTCTAATTATTCTTCTTATTTTTCTTCTTATTCTTCTTATGTTTTTACTTCCTCATTTTCTACTTTATCTTCTTTTTTCTTTTTCTTCTTTTTATTCTTCTTTTTTCTTTTTTTCTTCTTCTTCATCTTCTTCTTATTCTTATTCTTCTTCTTCCTCCTCCTCCTCTTCTTGTTCTACTTCTTTTTTTTATTCTTCTTCAATTCTTCGTTTTTTTCTTTTTTTCTTTTTTTTCTTTTTACTTCTTTTTCTACCACCTCTTCTTCTTTTTTAATTTTTTATTATTGTTCTTCCTCTTATTCTTAGTATTCTTTTAATTTTTCATCTTCTTTTTCCTCTTCTTATTCTTATTATTCTTCTTCTTCTTCCTCTTCCTCTTCCTCTTCTTCATCTTCTTCTTTTTCTTCTGCATCAGCTTCTTCTTTTACTTCTTCTTCTTCTACTTCTTCTTCTTCTACTTCTTCCTCTTCCTCCTCCTCTTCTTCTTATACTTATTATACTTCCTCTTCTTATACTTCCTCTTCTTATACATCTACTTCTACTTCTTTTACTTATTAATCATCAACTTTGTCATCATATTCTTACTTTTCATCATCATAATCATCATCATCTTCTTCTTTTTCTATTTTTATTTTCTTCATCATCATCTTCTTCTTCTTCTTTCTCTATTTCTTCTTCTTATTCTATTCATTCTTCTTCTACTTCTTCTTATTTTTTTTCTTCTTTTTCTTCATCTCATTCTTCTTCCTCTTTTTCTTCTTTTTCTTCCACATTTCCTTCTTTTTTTCTACTTTTTCTTCCTCTTCCAATTCATCATCTTCTTCTTCCCCTTCCTCCCATTCGCATTCTTCTTTTCCTTTTTTCACTTCTTTTTTTTTCACTTTTTATTCATCTTCTTCTTTTTCTTCTTTTTCTTTTTTTTCCATTTATTCTTCTTTTTCTACTTCTTCACATTTCCAATTCATTTCCTTCTTATTCTTTTTTTTTCTTCTTATTGTTCTTCTTCATCAACTTTTTCTTTTCTTTTCTTAGTTTTATTCTTCTTCTTTTTATTCTTCTTTTTATTCTTTTTTTTCTTCTTATTCTTCATTTACTTCATCATCAAATTTTCTTCTTCTTCTTCTTTTTCTATGGCTTCATATGTTTATTCTTGATCATCATCATCATCTTATACTTCATCTTACTCTTAATCATCATTATCTCCTTCTTATTGTACTTCTTCTTCTACTACTACTTCTTCTTATTCTTTGACTTTTATTTATTATTCTTCTTCTTTGTCTTCTTCTTCTACCCGGAATAAATTTGGTTGATCTTGATGGATACTATTGTTTTTACAGCTTAAATTTTTGTGGAGAAAAATAAAGTTACAATTTGAAAAAGAGATTATAGGAAAGGAAATGAGGCTAGGGACCAAATTATTGTTATGTTTTGACTATTATTTTTGTCCGTGGAGGGGGGGGGATAGTTTGTCTTTTCAAGAGAGAGCAAGGTGGAGAGTGAATGAAAGTTGTTCAGCTTAGAGGGGTCAACGGCCCTGCCCGTAGCACAGCACAATTCAACCGTGTTTGGCCCAGCACGACACAGGAATGACACGTGCCCGTGTATGTGCCGGACTTGTTCACGAAAAGATTCAACCATGCCATGTCGAGGCCAACTGAGCCATGTGCCATTCTAGGCACGACCCGGTACCAAGGCCCGTAGGCATAGTATCTTGACACGATCCGAGATAAGCCCAAAGCCCGACCCACCTACCCCGATGCCCCGATCGAACATGACTATGCAAGGCCGAGCCCAACGGATCCAAAAGTTTCATCGGGCCAGACCCTAACTCGTGGTCTTTTTTGACCCTAGTCCAAGGCTCGATTACTTATTTCCATTCCATTCTAGAAGCAGAACGTAGGGGTCGGTTAGATGTTTGAACCGACTCAACGATAAAAAAAATAAAATCTAAGCCTTTGGATTTTTCCTAATACGGCTATGGGCTAGAATCCGATGGCCCTAAGGATCCTGCCCATTTTAAAATAATTAAAAATTAAAAAAACTAAAAAAATCCTTTTTTTAAAAAAAATTCTTTTAATACTCTATAAAATTCCCCCTCCTCATTCTAAGGTTTATGTTTTTTAAAAACACAAATCTATTGGCTTATGCTCTTCTCTTTCTCTCTCTCACTAATTTTCTCTCTCTCGAGATTTTAATTTTTGGCATTTCGGCCTTCAGGATTCGGCTTTGTCCTTTGGTGTGGATTGTGGTACGCATGTAGCGCAAATATAAAAAAGCTAAAGTTTATGCTTTTTGGTTTACGAGTATTTTTTTATTAATTAATTTTTTAAGTTTAAATTCAATAAATTTTTTTCTATTCTAGTCTATCTCTCTTTCTCTATTCTCTAGTCTGTAAAAAATTAAAAAAAATGACAAATAGTAATTTAAATAACAAAAATGAAATGAATTTTAATTTAGAAAATAAAAATTCTATGAAAATGTCTGAGGCTACCGAAACTTTGGTTTCTTTGATCACATCGACCCAAACATCTAAAAAATAAAAAACTAGAAGGACTTATGTAGTTTGGATTCACTTTAATGTAATAAAATAACAATATTTTAGGGGTGCCGAAGAAGAATTGACACAGTACAAAATATTGTAAAAAAATTTTAAGCCGTAATAGTTCATGTGGGACTGGGCACCTTAAGAGGCATGCCGAACTATGCACCAAAAAATATGTTACATTAGAACCTAGGCAAACACATCTCAGCGGTGGGTTTTTTGAGGCTGGATCTATTTCAGCCTCATAATTTACCCCCTTCATATACTGCAAAGAATTAGGGAGGGAAGACATAACCATTTTGATCACCATGAAGGATCTTTCAATTAGATTTTCGGAGGATCAATAGTCAGTATCATGCAAATATATTTTCTGCCTGCATATCATTGGATTCTTAGGTCCACATCTAGGAACGACAAACTAAAATATTATAAGTTAGAAAAATAAATAATAATTAATGAATTTAGGGAATATAGTGGAGTGATGTCCGTGACATCTGATATTTGGACTAGTCACGATGATACATCTTATTCGTATCTCGCTGCATACTATGTAGATTCAAAATGGACACTAAATAAAAAAATTTTAGGATTCTTTAAGATTTTCCATCTTCATGATAGCCTGGCCATTTTTTTAGTACATTATGAAAATCTTTAGAGAATATAAAATTCAAAATAAAATATTTAGTATCACATTCGATAATGCATCTAATAATGGAGTAGCAATTAACATGTTTGTTATGAATATTAGAGATAGACCATTAAAAGAGATTTTCCATGGTAGATGCATGTGTCACATGATTAACCTAATTGTACAGTGGGGATGAAGGTGTGTGCCCTTGCTTTAGGAAACATACATAACTCACTAAAATATATTTGCATGATTCACAAATAACATGAGTTTGATAGTCTCTATATGTCTGTGAATCTTAAGAAGAAGAGATTCTAATCAGATATGAGACACCGTTAGAATTATACTTACCTGATGTTGGAGTCGTGTGTTGGATACGAACATGTAATATCAGACTATATCAATTGAAAGAGCAACGAACTTATTATTGACGACACTGACTGGACTATAGAAATTTCATTTTTGAAATTCCTTAAGATTTTTTATGACACAACGAACATGTGTTCGTCAATTTATACTTCCATGACTTGCATTGCACTCAGATGCATATGCAACATTAGTAGCATGTTTAGGAAGTATCGAGATGATCCAACACTTAGCTATATGGTTGTAGAGATGGAAACTAAGTACTTAAAGTAATGGTCCACCACTCCATCTCTTTATTATATGGTTGTATGCATGGGCCCTAGGGTTAAGGCGGAAGGGGTAGAAAATATTTTGATTATATTTTCTCGTGCATGAACCTGGAAGACCCACCTGAAGAGTTCATTCATGAGAAGTTGACTAAGCTCTTTACATACTATGATACTAGATATGGTGGTAGTACTAGTGAGGCCGAGTACGAACATGGATACCATATTAGGAGATGTTGACTTTTCCATTCAATTAGCGAGTGAGAGATGACAGGGTTGACCATCAAATAGGAGCGAGCAATCTTGGTACTTAGATATCAATTACTGCTCAATCTTATCACATTTAGATACTAAGAATCTTGATATATTACTATGGTGGAAATCAAACGAGTCCACCTTTACCATGCTATCTAAGATGGTACGAGATCTACTGACTCCTCCGGTATCAAGCATAACATTGGAGTATACTTTTTCTATTGTAGTGAATATAATTTCAGATAGGAGATCAGATTACATCCATATATTGTTGAGGCTTTAGCATTCATGAATGATTGAGAGAATTCGAGCTTGGGCATGCAAGATCGTGTTGGGCCTTCAACAAAAGCCGAGGAGTTGATTATTGATAAAGATCCATGTGATATTAATATTGATGATGATATGACGATTGATGATGTTGACGGTTGATGATTGCCAGATTGCGACACTTATTTCTGATATTTGATTTCAATTTACTTATTTACATTATATTTGTGTTTATTTATTTTTTTTTGTGATATTACTTTGAGCCTTGAGTTTGTGTCTTTGTGGTTGTGGATTGATGCATTTAATACATGAAACTTGAATATTAATTTTTTGTGAATTTTCATTTTGTATTAGTTTTTTATTTTTATTCATATTTAAGTTTGAATAATTTATTAAATCATACACTTACACTTATACACATTTAGTTTTTAAATTAATGTTGTTTATAGTTTATCTTTTTTATAATAAATAAACTTAATGTTTTATAAAATTTAATAAAATAAAAATTTAAAATTTAATGTTTTATTTATAGTTAACAATTAACATTAACTAATTACTAAAAACAATAAAACAACTTTTAAAGTATTAAAAACATATAAACATAAATTAAATATTAATCTGAAAAAAAAATATTGTATTAAAAATTATAAACCAGCATTAACCTGCCAAGCCGACGGGTCAGGTCGGGCTCGACCTAAAAAAACCGTGTCCGGCCAGACACTGGCCAGTGGCTAGGTAGGGCCACATAAAACTAGCCCGGTCCGGCCTATCCCATTTTATACCTCTAGTTCGGCTGTTCATGTTTTGCACCATATTTTTTATTGATCTAGCCAGCATATTTTTTATTGATTCGGCTGTCACACACAAACACACATAAACATATATAAATAATACACACACACACACACACACACACACACACAGATACATAATATATATTGGAGATTTGTGTACCAAACTCCAAATAATTATGTTGGTGCACTCTATTTTGGATTTCCCTTTCCTCAAAATACCTTAACCCTTCCTTAATGTGTTAGTATGTCATATAATTTCAAAATAAAATTGAAACATGATGTCCAAGTTTTGTGGGGCTTTTATGTAGCAATATTGCTTAGTAGCTGAATTGAATTTTTTTAAGAGAATTTTGTATTTATGTAATAAATGTATTAATATTCAATTATTATTGAGTTTGATATCCTAAAATCTAAACATTAATGTTTGAGTTTTTTTTTGCTTTACAGAAATTTTCCTATTTTCTATTTAGAATAATTATTTTTTTTCACACTTACATAATACATAATTTTTATCCAAAATATTGGAACTAATAAATAATGTGAATAATTATGACTTAGGGCATATGTATGATATAATTAGGGGGAGAAAAATAAACTTTACAAAATTAATGGCTATAGATTTAAATTTTAAAATAAATAGAAAGTCAATAAAAATTTTAGAAAAATTTTATTTTGGTGCACTCCCCCCAAAATATTTAAAAATGAACTAATCTTTTAATATTTGAAAAAAATGCACCAAATTCTTAACTAATAGAAATTTGGTGCATTCATATATATATTAATCCTAAATTACCCTTCAGTAACACTTTCACTTGCACTCCCCTCTACCCTCGTCCTCACCACTCTTTCCTCGCCCTTGGCCCTCTCCTCTCGCCCCTTGCCCCTTGCCCCTCTTCTCTTGCCCCTCTCCTCTCACCCCTTGCCTCTTGCCCCTCACTTCTTGCCCCTCTCTTCTCACCCCTCTCTTCTCACCCCTTGCCCCTCGCCCCTCGCCCCTCGCCCCTCGCCTTTTCTTCACGAAAGAACTAAATGGAGCTCCTCCTGGAGGTCCTCGATGGAGCTCGTGGAGCTCCATCGAGCAATAGCTAGCTTCATGATAGAGCGTCTTAGAGCTCCATCAAACTTCATGTTGGAGCGCCTTAGAGCTCCATCAAGCTCCACGATGGAGCTTGAGGAGCTCTATCGTGGGGCTCGCTAGAGCCCCTCGAGCTCCATCGAGGACCTCCAGAATAAGCTCCATTGAGCACTTCCATGGAGAGGGGCAAGGGGCAAGGGGAGGGTGATAAATGTGTCAAACGGGTTGGGTCGGGCCAACCCGACCAATTTTTTCTAGGCCCACTCGGGCTCATGTGCCGTGCTAGGCATGACATGCTACAGTACAATGTCGTGCATGGAACGACACGGTTATTTGGTGGGCAAGCCCAACAAGGCCTATGGCTCGAAATTAGCCCAATTTTGAGGCAGATCGAGTTGGGTGTGGATAAATTTAGGTTAAATTAAATTTTAAAAATTAGGGTCTGAGACCTGTGCCACCATGCCACCTTCCTCGTCGGGCCTGCCGAGCCATCACCCATTAGGCGACATCGCATCATCCCCCATCAGGCGACATCACATCATCCCCCATCATGCATCATTTTGTCAGATGTCGGGCATGGCACCCATGTCATGCCCATATGCTAGGCACGTGGGTCGTGCCTGGCAAGGCACACGGGCCGAAGACCCTTGGTCTGACATGACATGAGCCATGTCGTGAGCTAGCCCAGCACTGGCACAGGTACAAGTCTGCACCAACCCGTGCTGGGCTAGGCATGATTGAGTCAGGCTATGCCTCGGGCTGGGTTTAGGCCGCCCAACTCGATTGACACCTCTAAGGAGTGAGGGCGAGGGCGAGGGCGAGGGTGAGATAAGAGAGAGGGGCAATTGAGAGTGTTACTGAAAGGTAATTTATGATTAATATATTTGAGTGCACCAAATTTCAATTTGTTAAGATTTTGGCACAATTTTTTTTTCAAATATTAAAAGATGAGTTCCTTTTTTAAAATATTTTGGGGTGAATGCACCAAAACACAATTCCTCCAAAATTTTAAATAGCAAAAATTTTTATTTGTTGTTTAAATATTATTTTTTTGAATGATGTGGGACTAAAATCATATGTTTTAAAAATAATATTTTTTGACTCCATCTTTTTTCTTTCAATTTATTTCTCCCTTTATCTATATCTTTCTCTATCGTACCTTTTATTCCCTCCATCTTCTTGCCTCATGCCATCCATGTTACACATCAAACATAAAACTAACATGTTTACATGAATACATTAGTTCTTATGTATTTAAGTGTCGCGAATGAGGCAATAAGAGAGAGAGAGAGAGAGAGCAAAATAAAATGAGAGCGAGAGAGAGAGAGAGAGAGAGAGAGAGATAATAACAGGATGTAAGTCAAAGCAAGAAAGAGAGTAAGAGAGGAAGGAATATGAGCAAGGAAGAGAGAGAGAGTAAGAGAGGAAGGAATATGAGCAAGGAAGAGAGAGAGAGTAAGAGAGGAAGGAATATGAGCAAGGAAGAGAGAGAGTAAGAGAGGAAGGAAGAGGATAACTAAAATTTGATTCCTCACAATAATTCTTATTAGGGAGGATGAGAGGATGGAAGAGACATTTTCATCACTATTTTATAAATTATCTTACTAATCCCATTATTTTCCATGTTTTATTTGGACAACACAAATAATTTTATACCACCAACTACTTAAAAAACATATCTTTCTTAATTATGATCTAATGATATCTACGAAATTATAATCTTGGATCTAAGTTTTTTCCTCAATGACTTTAAGTTAGAAAAATTATAAAAAAAGTTTAAATTAAGGTGTCATATTGGTTTATTAGGACTTAAAGAGTACCAACCCATCATCATTTAGTAGTCCATTAATTCTTTTATCTTTCATTTTGAATGCAATTTTCAAAGTTGATTATCAATGATTTTTATTTCCTCATCCACATATTCTAGCCACATTTAAATCCATTCCATTTGGTTTTTTTAAGATCATTTCTTTTATTTGTCTCCATGAGTAAGGCTAGTATATTCACTTCATGTGATAACTATCCTACTCCATTGAAGTAAATATAATTGGAGCCTGATGCTCCTTCATTTTGATACTACATCGAGTTATTCTCAATTTTTTTTAATTAATCTAACTTTTGCTACACATTCCTAGTGCTCCCATATGTTATGCTTTCATGATTTCTCATGTCACAATGATAGTGTATTAGAGCATTGTTGTTTGGTCAAAAAATATACCTTTTGATCTATAAAGAAATGGCTATCTCCACTTGATCCGTAGGATTGAAATTTACTATTTCATGCCATTGCAAAATTTAAACTTCTCTCATACTTATTCACTTATTATTATTGGATATAAACTTGTTAAAAATACATCTATTTTGGCCTCCAAAGTGGTCAATCTATCTAAATCTAATAATCTAGATTCATTGCTTCTAAATATTTGATCATTCATAGTTTGATAGTTATTCTTTACTAGCTCTTCAAATAGAAAATATATTTCCTCAAGTAATTTATTCATAATTGAACCACCCAAAGGCATATCAATTATGCATCAAGTTATGTAGTCCAGTCAATTATAGAAAGCTTATGCTTGGAATTATAACTCAAATACATATTGAGGCTATCTCCTCAACAGCTCTTTAAGTTAGTCTCAGGCATCATATAACATCTCTTACTCATCTTAGAAGAATTTACTTATCTCTTTCCTCAGTTTTGAGGTGATTTGAGGTGGAAAGAACTTGGTGAAAAAGACTTTACAAGTTCATTTAAACTCTCGATTAATCCTCGATATAAGCATTAAAATCAACCATGGACTTTATCTCTCAAATAAAAAAAGAGCAATAACCTCATAGCATTCAAGATGACTCTGTGTATCTTCCCCAAGCAAAGAAATGGAAGCAATAGTGATTACTAGGATGGGTTTAGTTCAAAGTAATTCACTTGTACATGTTGCATCCAAATCCCAAAATAGCTATCTATCATTGTAGGCCACCAATAATCTCTTAAGGCACATTGATGATTAAACTATTGGATAGCTTGTCATCCGCCATCTTGGTATGCACTATTACTCCATTTCCTTACATAAGTTCTTTCTCAACTCTCTATCTTAGAAGTTATTTCTTTGATCTCTCAATTTCTATGTCTAGAAAGTTAACTCAGTACCATAATATCTAATCATGTGAGTGGTTCCTATTTATATCAAGCAATAATAATATTAACACAACTAGAAACAAAACTATCTTTTTATAAGAATAATAATGTCAACTCAAGTTAACTAATCAAACTATAACAAAATAATATTCGACAACGATGTCAAAAACTTGTTGACTTTATGAGGGGGCCAAAAATAGCATTAGTTGACATAGTACCAAAATTTCATAGGAATATGATAACTTATCTATCATAGTTACACAAGTATATAAGTTGTATAAGTAATATAATTATTGTAAGAGTAAATATCGATCTCATAGTGATAGTATAGATAATTCGATCAATGAATAGTAAACTAACTATTGCTTGAGTTAAATAGATGTACTTGATCTTCGAAAAGATACTCAAACTAAGAGTAACTAATGCCTTGGTGCTTGATGATGTTTTACTAGTATTTGGTCAATGTTATATCTAGTTATTAGACAATTAGTAGATTAGTGTCAAAATAATTATGTGTCCTCTTGGCATATAAGGTGACCATTATCATTGGATTATCACTACCAAGTATTTTCTCATTGTAGTTATCCCTATATTTTAACACCAAAGCAGCAAGTCATTTTATATAAGGGTCATTCTCATATCTACACCTTTAAGGCAATACGTAAGTTAGCTTTGATAATTATTTCGAATATGTACTTTTATTATCCAACCTCTAATTATCTTAAATACATGAAATAATATGATACTAAATATATTTGTTCTTTTAGCTTTATAAGTATCATATTCATGAAAATCAACATAAATATTTTTATGAATCTTACCAATGAAAGTCTACAAGAGGCAAAGACATATATGGCTGACACCACCATATTAGTCTCCCCTACTTGTGTGTATCCCATGACATAACTATCATCACATGTCACTATTGACTCAAGACTCTCACACTATAGTTAAACTCATAGGTTATATATTCTACTTAACCTTCAGATTATTCGAAAATTAGTTTTTCTAGACTGTATACAATAGATTGATCTTAAATATATTTGTGCTTTCAACTTCATAAGTATCATAATCACAATGATTAAACTTACATAAACTTCAAGTCTTCACACATTAGGTTATCTCATATGTTAAAATTAAAAGTGTCACTTCGCATACCATACTATATGAGTGTGTCTTATGATTTATATCTATCACTATCTATCATGGCCAACATGTATAAACCTATGTATTTGTGGAACTCAAAGTTTTGAGTTCTAAATTGTATTCATGTCCATCAATAAATATAAACTCATAAATTCATTAATTCACCACAACTTAATATATTTATCAACCCTAGATCTCAATCTAGCTTGACATTGGTAAGAAAATTGCATGATATGTATTGAGAGGCATCTCATAGATTCAAGAGATCCTATTGTACACTGAAGTTAAAATCTAAATAAAAAATTCTAATTCTAATCAAAGATTACTTGTGTTTGCCAAAGATATACCCTAAATGGATGTCATAATTACACTTCCTAGGGTTCTTAACATGCATTTTCATATTTTTCCTATTTTCTCTCTTTTTTCTCTTCTATTCTTTTAATTATTGTTTTTATACTTTAGGGATCCATATGATATTTTAAGTTGGAAGTTAAAGACATAGGCTTGAGATTGTGACTTCATCATCTTTTTAGATCTTCTATAGAGTACTAATATCATGGCACTTGGAATGGCCACACCTTTACTCTCTATAACATAAATTCATGACACTATAATTGATCGTAGCCTTTTTCATGACTTTCTGAGTGAAGTATCATGATGCTAGGATCATTGCAACCAAAAGAATTACTCTCTAAAATACTAAGTCATGGTACTAAAATTGGCCATGACTTTCATCTTGGCTTTTTGAGCCAAGTGTCATGGTATTGAGATTGTTATGATTTAGATAATTAATTCTTTATAACACAAATTTATTATGCTATAATTGACTATGGCTTTAATCTTGATTTTATGAGCAAAGTGTCATGATGATTGGATTACCATAATTGAGATAATTATTTTTTATAACATAAAGTCATTATGCTAGAAATAGTTATGAATTTAGTATTTTCTTTATGGAACACAAAGATATGACATTGAGAATGCCATGAATAGAGTAAATACTCACTTGAATAAAAAGTCATGACAAAAAATAATCTTGTGACTCAAAATACATAGCGTCGTGGCTCTGCATTGATTAGGTCACAACTTAGGAAATTATCATCACTATTTAATTTTGTGGGGCACTTTGCTACCATGATCAGAAAATAATATTATAGGTGTTAAGTGTTTTAGAGATAATGCATCCATGACTTATATAATATAGTGGCCACAATGATTGTTATCTATAGTTAAATCATTGTCAACTTGGTGGTAGAGTCATAGCATACAAAAAAAAAGCTATTAATATTCTTTGTAGATCTATAACTAATAAAGGATACTACAACTACTTAAGAAATATCATGGATGGTGTACCCAAACCAATATAAGAGATTTGTCACAACTCTCCATTCCTTATCTCTCCTCAAAGTCTTAGCTCTATCATGTTTATAAATTTCAATCAACATTACTATAATTTCACTAATATTTGTAAAATTCTCCAAACAAGAATATAAAATTTCTTCAACAAACACTAGAATTAGTACACACACAACAAGAAAAACTCACTAAATGACTCAAAAAAAATTAGTATGTGTAGTGTTTAATGACCATTATTGTGTTTTAGAAATATTACAATCATGATTTCATGAAAATATCATGGCCACAAAGATAACATTGCATAGTGAAAAGATTGTGATAACTTACTAGTATAGCCATGACATATAATGATTGCCATTACTTATTTTTTAGTCATGACCAAGAAAATTTATAGGGACTTCTTTATAGGCTAATGAATAGTCAAACTAAGTCATTAGATAGAGAATATCATGACTTTCCATTATTTTTCTATCCTCTAAATCATTGCTACACCTTGTTTGCTAATTTTACATAAAATATATTCGATTTTTATACTATTCATCAAATTTTATCAAAACAATAATTTAGTAAAATCTTTTCATTTAAAGGTTAAATCAATACAAATACATCAATAAATCCATTTAAACAATCCAAACAAAATAGTATGTGGAATACCCAATAAACTTTAACTTTAAAAGTATTGCTCATCCTTGAGTAAAAAGTGTTCCTCTTCTCGCAAAATCTTCTGGGTTATCAAATGACAGAAAAGATACAATACAATACAAAAGAAAACAATTTTCCATTAATGAGTTTTAGTGTTGTAGTTATTTGTTTTCTTTTGGATATGAAATCTTGAATATGTGGATTTTTTTTGACTTAAGAAAGTCATGGCTGAATTTGAGTATCATGAATTCATTTTTTATATGAGAAACTCACAGCTAAATTTGAGTGTCATAAATTATTTTTTAGTGTCTATAATATATAACTATTTGAGTATATATATATACATAAAAAGTTATTATATTACACATTGCAAAAAGTAAACTTTTATGTGACCTCCTAAGTAGTATTACATTTAACATCCTTAACTATACCTATATCAAATCTTTAATTCAGTCACTAATTTTACCAGCCCAAACAAACTTCTTAGTTTAATCTTTTTCCTTAGCTTGTCTTTTCATATTCTTCTTTAGTCTTTCCTTAGAAATATTTTTTGGTGAATGCCATGAATTAATGAAAATTCATGCAATCATTGCATGTGATGACATTTGATAAGGCTGCTACTTGTGTAATTATGGCATAAGTAATTGTTGGTTGGATTCTTTTTACCATAACTTTCGAATAAGTCACAACTTCTTCTTTAAGCTATTGTTTCATCATTGTCATGGCTTCATCTCCTGCCCTGACTTCCTTTATAGATTCCACGTGTAAAGTTGTGACTTCTTCAAAAGTCATTATAGTAATTATATTAATTACTATAATTATAGTAATTATGTTCTCATCTTATTTTTGATGTTCGTTGATTATTATTTCTGCCTCATCTTTACTTCCGATAGAATAATAATCAATAGTGAACTTTCATTTGCATGTACTTTTTTTTGTAACCTAGAAAATTTTTTTGATAAGTTCTCAATGTTCTTAAATTGGAAATTTCATCATTCCACTTTCTTACTTCACATCTTTGGCGTAGGTTGACTTTGATTCTTTGCATGTCATGACTTTGAAAAATATCAAAACACTATAATAATTTTCTTTCTCAAATTCACTTTCACTATTTTCTTCACTCTAAATTGGCCTCAAGTTCATCATCTTCTAAACCTGATTTGGGCCAACAATCTTCCAAGAAGTCCTTTTATCTAAAATCTATTTTGTATTTCTTAGCTATGCTTAGGAAGCTATTTATTGTCTAACAATATTCTTTTTCATTTTTGGAATCTATAAGGTTTTTTATAGGTTGAATTTTACTTGCTCTTTCCCACATGAAGAATGAATTCTTCCTTCTTAACAAATATATTAATATTTGTCTAATAGCCAAAAATGGTTATCCCAACATCAATTAAACATACTGGTCTTCCTTCATATTTCATAACTTGATCAATTGGTCAATAATATATAGTGAGAGAGAGGTTGGACTAATCTCAACAAGATTCAACCTCCACATTATGTAAAATGGTATCAAGTTGGCACTTGTTTAAAAAACACATAACATCTTTCAGAATAACTACTTCTCAATAACCTATGAAATCATAAAACTCCACAGATCTTTGAGCCTTTTTAATAGTTTATGTTCAATGATTGTGCTAGCCTTTTTGATCATATTTATCATTTCATATGTCTCTAACTTTTTCTTGCTACTCATAATATCTTTTATAAACTTTACATAATTGGGAATCTTAGATAAGACTTCAGTGAAGGGAATGTTAACTGCCAGCTTTCTAAAGATTTTGAAAAACCTCTTGAATTGCATGTCTATTCCCTTTCTAAAACACTATACAAAATTAATATTAGTTATAAGGTTTTATTTATCATTTGCATAGTTATTCTTTGACTAATCATAATCTTGTTCATTACTTTGGGTAATCTATATATTCTCTTCCATTTCTACTTCTTCCTATGTCATGGCTTGGGGCATGAGTTGTGCAGTTTGTTTTGTGGATACCATTACTTTTGGTAAAAAGCATGATGTTTTCACTGATAGCTTCCTACTTTATTCCAATATCTTTTTTGGCTTTCTTTTAAACTTTCTACTTCTCTAACTATTTTCCACTTCTAAGTAAATAGACATGTGACTCTTTGGATTATCATCGGTATCACTTGGTAAACCATTTATACTCTTCTCTTTCATTGATAATACTAGTTTCCCAAGTTGATTATCAATAATCATTATCATCATGTTCATTTATTCTAGCCTAGTTTATAAATTCCATCTAGTTCTTCTATAGATCATTTATCTTCTTTGTCTCTAGGAGTATTATAAGAAAGTTATCTTCAAGCAACATCTTTTATACTTCCTTAGGGTAGTTTTAATTGGAACTCAAAGCTTTTTGCTTTGATGTCTCATTGGGTTGCTCACAAAATGTTTCTATAATTGTCCCATATTATACAACTCATTTCCATCATTTCCATATGACGACCTTTCATGTTTTATCACATTTGGATGGTAGTTTGTAGGAGTATTATTGTTGGGTCTAAACACATACCCTCTATTCAATAGAATATTGGTTTTCTCCCATTAATACACAAAATTGGAATTACCAAGTTCTTGATGTTGCAAAAGTATCAATTCATTAATGCTAGGTCTTTTGTCATTTTGGGCTCCAAATTTATTGAAAAATGAATCAAGATTAGCCTCCATTTCTGCCAATCTATCAATATCCAATAATCCATCTTGCTTCCTTCTAAATATTCATTTTTTTTGAGTTTGATAGATATTATTGGATACCTCTTTGAATAAGAAGTAAACCTTCTCAGATAACTCATTCATGATCAAACTACCCAAGACTATATGAGCTATGCATCTTGTCATATAATTTAACTCATTTTAGAAAGTTTGAGCTTGGACTACAATTCAATTCAATGTTGTGGGCACTTCCTCAATAATTATTAGAATCGATCCTAGCATCATATAGCATCTCCTATTCCTATTGTCATAATTGACGTACCTCTTTCCCTAGATGAGAGGTGATTTATGATAGTTAGAACTTGTTTAAGAAAGCTTGCACAAGTTCATCCCAACTCTCAATCCATTATTTAGATAAGCACTATAACTAATTCTAAGCTTTTTCACTAAAAAGCACTTATAACCTTGTTTTCATTCGAGCTAATTCTATTTATCTTCACCATGTCTCTCAACTCATAAAAAGGTGAGACATGACTATTCAAATCTTATGCAAATTATTTACCATACTAATATTATAGCACAATGTTTATCAGATTAGAATTCAACTAAAAGTGGTTTGATTAAATTAGTTGCATCTGAATTCTTTAGTAACAATTCATCAATATTGGCCACTAGTATTCTCCAAGGTATAGTAAAAAATGAGTTGTTAGATAGCTTGTTTTGTATCTTTTTTGTTGTTACTATTTCTTCCATTACCTTCTATGTTCTCTGGCTCAAATTTTTGTCTCAAAATGATTCTTCTTGTTTTCTCAATTTTTAGGTCTAGAGGTGTTAATTCAATCCTGAAGCTTTGACTCATATGATATGTAGGAACTATAAAACAAAAAAAAACAAGAAACACAGAAAAAAACACAAATAAAACTTAAATGCTTACAAAAATTATTATCCAAACAACTTGAAATATAACTATATATTTATAATAATAGTTGTGTCAACTCAAGTTGACTAATCAAACTAAGTAATCCATGCCAATGATACAAAAAATTTATTGTGACTTTGTTACTATGCTAAAACTTATCATTTATGATATGATCTCAAAACTCGTTAGGTAATTATTTTTATCCATTGGATTTTATTTGAGTGGATAGACTTTGGTTTCAAAAAGATAAATAGACTTCAAGGATAGCTCACTTAATTATACATGATGAGATTTGTTTAGTATTTAGGTAATTTTATGCTTGATTGTTAGATGAAGGGTAGATTGATTTGAAAATATTCTATTTCCCCCTTAGCATACAAAGTGATTATCATCCTTGAATTGGCATTATAAAGGATAGTCCCCAAGTGGTTATTCCTTTAGTATTTAACCACCAAAATCATATTTATTCTATTCATGGGTCATTCACATGTCAACTCCTTTTATGTAATATGTCAATTTCCCTAGATACAAGTATTTTGTGTGCATTCTTGTTCTTTGATATCTAATATCATAAAAATGTGAAATGATATGATAATAAATATATATATCCTTATAACTTTGTAAGTATCATACTCAGATCAATAATCATATAGTTTCATGAATCTCACTGATGAAAATCATACATAAGAAAATGAATCAAAGGACTATCACCACCATACAAAACACTTTCATTTGTATATGTCACATAACTTACCTATCATGGACCACTATGCCAACACAAAACTCCCACACTATGATGAAATTCATAGGTTAGACATTATACATAACTTCTACATAATTTGATGGTTGGTTGTTCTAGAATATATATATTTGATTGGTCATAAATAAATTTGTGCTTTTAGCTTAAAGAGCATCATACTTGCATCAATAAAACTTATATTAATATTATATTTTCATGTATGAGTTTATCTCATATGATAAAATTAGGACTCTTACTATCTTCTTATCATATCTCATGAGTGTATCCCATGACTTACCTATATCTATTATGTTCAACACAAATAAACATATGATATAGCAAAAATCCTAAATTTTAGTTTTAATATCTAACAACATTTAAACCACAAATTTACCATAATTAAATATTATATAATCACATCATCATAATATAATTATAATAAACTAATCCTAGATCCCAATTTATTAAACATTGGAGAATGATTCATATTAGATATTAGTGTGATATCTCACTGAATCGAGGGTTCTCAATGTCAACTTTAATGATGATATATTGAGACTTATATCATCATTAAAGTTATATCTTGCTTTGGGTTTCGCATTCAATTAATTATTGCTTGCATTCACCTTTAATTTATCCCTAAGTAGGGGTTAGAAGTCATACTAATTAGGGTTTTGCATGCTTTGGGCTTGAAATCTGATCTACTCTCTTTTTTTTGTGAAATACTCTAATTCTTCTTTTTATATATCTTGGTTTCATGCAAATCTTCAAGCTAGAAGTCATGGTGCTAGGTTGAGGTCAAAACTATATCATATATTTGATTATCCACCTCTAGAGAAAAAAGGCATGGGAGTAAAAATATTTGACTAAGATAAGTACTCTAGAAAGTAAAGTCGTAGTAGCAAGAATAGGAATGGATGAGTCAAATGATTTCTCGACATAATTGTAGTGACAATAATGAACAAGATTGAAAGTATTTTTTTTTTGGATCACAAAATTATGATATAAAGTATACTACAACTAAGACAAATATTCTTTGGAATAGAATATCATGACATAAAAAATTATCATGACTAAAAATTACTTTGTGTTATGTAATTTTGGCTTTGTATTGATTAAGTTGTGACACTAAAAAATACTATTACTTTTTGTACCGATAGGCTTGTGCTAGTGTAATCAAGTCATGACATTAGAAATGTCATGACTGTTCCTTTGATGTTTAGCCCTCTAAATCAGCTTTCCACAAAGTCCAAAAAATAATACTAAAATTAAATCTAATTTTACTACTATTTATCTATTTCAATCAAAATCATCATTTATTAATATTTTTTCATTATACGCTCAATTTTCAATACAAATACATCTTAAAAATACTATCAAACAACCTTAAAAAGTTTGTATGTTGAGTGCCAATTTCCAAATCATGTGCTCCCCAATAACTTATGTAATTATAAAACTTTCCAAATCTTTGAGCCTTCTCAAGTGTTTATGTTGAATGATTGTGCTGCACTTCTCAGTCATGCTCATCATTTCATACATCTTTAATTTATTCTTCTTACTTATTATGTTCTTTATAAACTTTATATAGTGGGACATCTAGGTCAAGGCTTCAATAAATTACATGTTGACTTCTACCTTTCTAAAGATCTTGAAGAATCAATCGAATTGCTCATTTAACTTTCCCTTAACAAACAATTATGAAAAAGATGAGATTAGGTTGAATAGTTTGTTTATCATATGCATAATCATTATTTGGTATTTCATTCTTTTATTTGTTCTTTCAATTCATCTACATCTTCTTTTCCACTTACATTTATTCATATTTGATAGCTAGTAACATAAGTTGCGCAATGAGATTTATTATTTCCATAACTTTGGAAAAAGTCATGACATCGAATATCATGGTGTTGAGCATTATCACTTTGGAAAAAGTCATAATATTGTTAGTCACTACTCAATCCTTTGCAACAGTAAACAACCTCTTTGGATTTTTCTTCAATCTTTTTCACTTCTAATTCTTTACTCCTTCAGAGTGGTATGAACATGCAACTCTTTACATTTACCTTAGTATTGTGTGGTAGCCAATTGATGTTCTTCTCATTCATCATTAGTGCTAGTTGCCCAATTTGATTCTTAGAATTATTGATCATCATACTCATGTGATCTAGCCTAGTTTTTATCTATTCCATTTGTTTTTCTATGTACCATTTTTTTTCTATCTCCATGAATAGCATAAGAATACTCTCTCCTAATGTTGGATTTTTTGCTCCCTTCCAATTGTTGTACTTGAAACACAAAGCTCCTTGTATTTCGTATCCTATTAAGCTTTTTTATGTTTTTATGTTATATCATCGAGTTGATACCAAAATTCTAATGATACTATCTCATGTTCTACTGCACATTCCAATGACTTTCATATGATAAAATTTTATGATTTCTCATGTTTGATTAGCAGTGCATAGATGCATTATTGTTTGGTCTCAAAATGTATCCTTTATTCTACTAAATATTGGCTTCCATATAATTGATCTTTGTGATTTCTCATATTCGAATGATATTATGAATGGATGTTGCTATTAGATCTAAAAATAATTCACGGCTTTGTAATATATTGGCTTCTTTTAATTGATAGATGAGATATAAACTAGTCATCTTCTATTGTTACAATGCTACAAATTGAAAAAAAAAAGATATTCATCTTAGTTTCCATCACTGATAATCTATACACGACAAACATTCTAGTTTGTCTCATTTAGTTATTTTGATTAAGTGCTATATTTGGATCCCATAGTAGTTGTTGGTCATTGTTGGTCTCCAATAGTCTGTTAAGGTCCAGTGATGAATGAACTATTGAATAGCTTATTATATACGCTCTTGATTATTTTTATTACTACCATTATCCTTCATGCTCTCTTAGAGGTGTCAAATGAGACATGTTGTGCCTGCACAACCCATTTATTTTGCCCATTCAGACCACAATTCCATGCTAAGCACTTAATAGTGTTTATCATGGGACATCATGACTTATTGGCATGGTTTTTTGGAAAGGCCATGTAGGGTCATGCCAGGTCGTGCCAAGCTAGTCATAGCTGGCTAGGCTAACTTGGGTTAAGCCATGATTGTCTATGTTTGGTCTAGGCTAGCGTGGGTCAAGACCAGCTAACCCATTCATGATTTCAGGTTAGCCTAGTCTTGATCCAAGCTAGCCGGTTTGGCTAGTTGGGCTAAAACTAGCCCACATGACGCATCGTGCTGAGTTGTGTCCTGCCAAGCCTTTTCTACTGGGTCATGCCCGAGATGGTTGAATCAATGCATGTTGCAATCTATGCTAGGGCCACCCATCTAAGTTAACATCTCTATGCTATCTCTCCTAGCTCTATTTCTTAATATGGTTTTTTTCATTTTCTGAATTCCTAGGTTTAGAAATATTGACTTAGTTCCAGATCTTTGGTTCATAAAGTGTTGTGGCTACAAAAAAAACAAAACACAAACCACAAATAACACTAAATCAAAAGAAGTTTTCTAACTAACTAGAAACAACACTAATCAAAAGAAGTTTTCTAACTAACTAGAAACAATACTATCCCTTTTCAAAGATAGTTATGTCAACTTAAATTGACATATCAAACTAAATTAATCCCTAGTAGCAAAGACAAATACTTGTTCTGACTTGTTATGGTACAAAAACTTATTTTTTCATGAAAGAAAGCTTTAGACTTTTTGAATGTCTCATCTAGTTCATTGATGGAACACATTAATATTCTAAAAATATTATTTTTCCAACTATCATCTTTGGATCACAACATATAAGAGAAAGAACATACATAACTTTTATGCCAAAATCTCTTAGCAAAAAGAGGTGTGAATGGTCCACAATGAAGAGATAGGATTCCAAAGGGGCATTTCTTTAGCATCCTAGTAATGACCATCTCATCATAAATATATCCAATGGTACTATGAGAAAAAATTTAGTTTTAAAGAAGTTGTGGCTATTATACTTGAGGAAGAAAATATGCCTAGAAATACAAAAGATAATATAGTTTTCTCTTAGTAAACTGATGCTTTGATTATCTCTAGAAAAATATCGATAGAACATGACTTTTATGGGAGACAAAATAAGAATAGTTCAAAGTGATTAGGTAAAAAGAAAGTCAAGTACTATCATTGTGGAAAATAAGAATATGTAAAAAAAGAATATTAGTATTATAAATGAGAGATAAAGAAAAATGCCAGAATATAAGAATATAAGTCATCAAATACTCTATCTTATAATGAAAGTTCTCTAGACATTGATACAAATGTATACAATGAGCTAATAATTACCGAAAGTAGAAAAATATTTAGTGATATCCTAATTGATAGACTCATATGCAACATTAAATATGACTTCTCGGAAAGAATGACTCCATTAATATGAACCTATCTTTGGAGGATCTATGTTCATGCTAAATGGTCATACTTTAGAATTGTTGGCATTGATATTATCAAAATTAAGATGTATGATGATATAACACACATCATCAAACGGTTAGGATAAGTGAAGGTCACCCATAAAATACCATTATAAATTTATAATTAATCAATTATTAATTATTTTTTTTGTAATATTTTATTACATCATTACTAGAAGCTGTCCTATGAATTCTATGATAAGATGGTTGGATATATTATTTTATGAAATATAGGAATCTATGTTCTTCTCTAAATTTCAAATAGTTTCCCATACTAGGTATCATTCAAGTTTAGTTATACTCAGTTGAAAATGCCTATGGTCTAATGAACTAATTTTTGATACATCATCTAACATGTTTTCTAAGGTGACACATCATCAATACTTTTGTAATTATATATTTTATTAAAATACTTACATTGTGCTAAATTATCTACTTCACTTCTAGTATTTTTTTCTATTTTTATATTTATGTGATCTCATATTTTAGATATGTATTTATTAAATATAGATTATCTGCTTTTACCAGGAGGGATACTAGAGATGGTGGAGTTCTCTCCATATTTAAAAGATTAAATTCATTTCCAGCATCAAATCCATGGTTTTCATTATGTAGAAGTAGAAGTAGACTAAAAACAATAATTAAATTTCATAATAAAAATTAAATACCTCAATATTCTCATGGTAACCACTTGTGGCATTACAAGTGACTAGATGAGTAGAAACTTTTTTCGTTGTTCAAAGTCAGAATTTAGAACACAAGAAGAAAGAAAAGAGAAAATTTTGTATGAGAAATAATTAAAATTAATAATATTTATAGAGATTGAGGGGTTGGGGCAGGGTTGTGTGTGGCATGTAAGGGGATAAACTTAAAATATGAAATAACAAGAAAATTACTTTTTTTGCATGTTAGGTCTATTATGGCCATTGAGAAGATTTATATAGTTGTTTTCAAGTGCTGGAAAGATAATGGCTAAATTTGTCATATTATTATCTAATAAAATGCAATAGATTATATGAACAAATGGAACTAGTGCAAAAGGTTAGTCTTTTACTTCCAACTCACAACTCAAAGCTTTGTACCAATATAGAGTTTTGGCCTTTTGCCATATGAATATAGATATAGTGTGACCATTCATGATTACTCTTACCTCGAAGAAATTACTAGTTGTAGTCATTGGTTGTTTTAATAAATGGTTAGAAGTGAATTTTTACATTTCTATAATATATGGAGATATCATCTAATTGATTTAGAAGAATACATTATATCGAACTAGAATACTACATGTAAAAGACTTAGATATTGAGCAACAATTCAACAACATAATGTTGCTTAAATTTTATTTAAAGTTGAAAATCCCTAATCTCTAATCTATTCCATGATACTCAAACCTAATGACTAAGAGAAAGCTACAAACAAAACTATTTAATTTTGTTCAAAACTTTTTATAAGTGTATAAAAGAATGAGATAGAAGAACTACTAGGGGCCTTATGGGCCGATAGAACCATGAGATGAAGGCTAAATAAAATTTATTTATTTGTCAATACATATTGAATAAAGTGATAACAACATAAATGGAGATATGTACAATCTGGTCAATCATATCAAAAATGGCTAATCACTAACTAATAACAAAAAAATAGATCTATCAAATGATACATATGAAAATATGTATCATTTGATATTCTATTACATGGAATAGTAACAAGCACATGGAGACCTATTCTATAGGCATATCTTCGAAAACATATTTGATATCTCAATTGAGATGATACAAGCCATATAGGAAGGCCAGTATTAGGAATGAAGTACTTGGACCACATGTACTTAATGAGCTAGGCATGTCACTAATCTTTTGAATGATATTTCATCTAAATAATTATCTCTAATAATATAAACCCAACCTCCAAAAGTATTTCATGTAAGTTAAACTATCTATCTTATAAATTAAGTCTGAAATAATGCCTTACATGACACTTTCAAATGACCCCATCTAAAATAATAGCCTTGGGTAATAGAAAATCTAAAATTACCTAATGAAGGTGGACTTCCTGTTTGGCCAGATGGCTTTAGCACAGTTTAATGAGGCTATTGCTAGTTCAAACCTAATGGAGGCAAACTTCCTAGGATCAATTTTTACATGGTGCAGCAACTGGAAGAAGATGGGGGCAATATGGTTCAGGTTGGACCGGGTCCTACTTAACACATAATTGATGGATAAGATGGGTGGAATAAAAGTTAAACATCTAAGTAGCACATGCTCGAACCACAGTCCACTCCTAATAACTTTTGAAAAAAGTAAAGGGAAGTATAATAGTTTTAAATTTCAAAACATTTGGGGAATGCACAAGGAGTTTGACTGCTTAGTAAAGAAACATGGGAAAAATTGGTTTCAAGTAATCTTATTGAAATACTGGCAAAAAAAATTGAGAAATTTATGAATAGAACATGAATAGAGGCAAGACAATGATTCTAGAATCGAGCTTAGCAAAGCAAAATCGGAACTAAGGCTTAGAATGCACATGAAAGAAGTCTTCTGGAAGCAAAGGGCTAGAGTTAAGTGGCTAAAAGATGGGGATAAAAATATGAAATTTTTTAATGCGATAGAAAAATTAAGAATCCAAAATCAAAAAATAAAAGGGCTAAAAATAGCTAATGGGCAATGGATAGAAAAGGAAGATAAAATAAAAAATGAATTAAAAAAATATTTTTAAAAGCCTCTTATGTGGACCAAACACTCCTATAAGGGACACATTAATGCACACTATTGAGAGGAGAGTCTCAAAAGAGGATAACAAAACACTAGAAGAAATTCCCATTGTGGAAGAGGTAAAAGGGGTAGTATTTAGTGTAAACAAAGATAGTGTTGTAGGCCCAAACGGGTGGAATAACGGATTTTTTCAACATAGTTGGTCCTTCATAAAAAAAACACTGGTCGTAGCTATTGCTTGGATTTTTGCTAGTACGGAGATCACAAAGGCATAAACTAAGTCTTTCATTGTATTGATTCCAAGAAAAATAAACCCACAGATAGAAGAGGACTACATGCCAATTAGTTTATGCAATATAATTTACAAGATTTTAACTAAACTACTCCAAAGTAGGCTTAGTAAGATTCTCCCCTCTATCATATCTATAGAACAAACATGCTTTGTTAAGGGTAGGTTGATGATGGAAAATATCAACCTAGCCTTAGAAATGATAAGGAAGATAGGTGCAGGGCCAAAAGGACATAATGTAATCCTGAAATTGGATTTGTCAAAAGTGTTTGATAGAGTAGAATGGGACATTCTATGCTATTTAATGAAAAAAATGAGCTTCTCGGAATTTTGGATAGATTAAATACACAGAGTGTATCAAGCATGTGCGTCAAAATCCTTATAAATGGGCAGGCAGATGGAGAATTCAAACCATCAAGAGGGCTTAAACAAGGGTACCCTCTCTTCCCATTCTTATTTAACATCTATTTTGAACTCTTCATCATTAATTTAAAGAAGGAAATGATAGAGGGAAACATCCTCACGTATAAGCAGCCAAGGAATACACCGATTATGAGTTACTTGGTATATGCGGATGATATTATTATCTTCACAAATGCTAGTAATTGATCTTTAAGACACGTGATGAAGTTACTGCAGATACTAAAAGCAGAAACAGGACAATTGCTGAATAAGAATAAATGTCAATTCATTATAGCATGGAAAATACCTGAAAACAACCCAAAAGATTAAAAACCTTACATATTTACACACAAAAAAGTTGAGTTAATGTATTTGGGTTGCCCGATTTATGAGGAAATATTGAAGGAGGAGTACTTAGCATTCTAGTAGAAAAGATGAGACAAAAGATTGCGGGTTGGAAAGAGGACCTGCTAAGTATGACAGGCAGAATCACGTTAATCAAGCATGTGATGCAATGCTAGCTGGCACATATCCTAATGTTGATACAACCACTAAAAAACATGATAAGAAAACTTGACAGCGAAATGTCCAACTTCTTATTGGGTAAAAAAGAAGGGAATAATAAGTTACACTAGAAAAAAAGGGCTTAATTATGCTACTCGATGGAGGAAGCTAGATTAGGCTTCTCCAGCTTTAATGACATAGCCAAAGCCTAGGCTTGCAAAAACTGGTGGAGGCTAAAAGAAAATAAAAATGGTAGCCTTTGGGTGGCATATATAAAAGCTAGATATGGACTAGGTTAAAAGGCTTTTAATAACCCAACAAATGCATAAAAAAGCTAGAAGTTGATGTGCAAGAACAAAAACATCATGGAGAAGCATTCTATATCAACAAACAACTGGTGGAAATGATCCTTGAATGAATAGGAAAGATTCACGTTAAAAAGTGCAAAATGGCTGGTGAGAAATAAAAAACCACAACAATATATATTTGAAGGAGCATGGAAAAAAAAGCTACCACATAAAATAAATGTTTATATGTGGAAACTTCACTCAAATGCTATCCCCGTAGATGAGAGCATCCAGAGGAAAGGTACAAGATTAGCATCTAGAAGTGAGTGTTGTAGTCAAAAGATAGGAAGCACATATCACATATTTTCAACAGGAAAGATAGCTATAAAGTTATGGAATAAACTAGAAAGAGATGTAGACATAGAAAAAGGTACAAAATCCCTTAAAGCAAGGTTAAAAATGGAGGAAAAGAAATACAAATAATAAGATAAATAAATGGATGAGAAATTATATTTTGCACATTGTAGTACAATACTTATGGAAAGCTAGAAATAAAAACAGGTTTAAAGGCGTTCCAATGAATGACATAAGAGTATCAGAAAAGATTAAAAAAGAAAGTGCATTTATTTCTACTTGCAGCCTGATAAAACTGAGAAACAAACGACTAGATGAAAATAGGAAAAAAAGCCTCGGGTCTTTCTACAAGTATAAGGAAAATGTCTGCGATAAAAATTATGAGCTGGAATAAGCTCCGCGGGGTGGTTTAGCTCTAAATATGAATGGGAGTTTCAAGAGAGAAATAAGAGATGCAGGCGGAGGGGGAACCATAAGAAATGAAGAGGGCATAGTATTGAGAGTTTTTACAATGAGGGGAAAAGCCTCCTCAGTTTTGCACGTAGAGATTATGACATTGCATAAGGGATTGAAAATCTACGAAAAAAATATGTTTTTAAATATTCAAGTATAGGTAGATTTGAGTTTATTAGTGGACCTAGTGACAAATAAAATAGATTTGTGGAAGTTGGAGGAAGATATTAACAAAATTAAAAAAGTACTAGTAGAACTAAAAGGAAAAATAATGCACATATTCAAAGAGGCAAATGCTTTGGAAGACAAACTAGAGGAAGAAGGTATGAGGAAAGGTTCATAGGAATTTAATAGAAATAACATTACTAATAAATATAAAAGTTTAATAAGATTAGATAAAA